>JAQZBX010010040.1:0-44991 GCA_029593785.1 Cabassous unicinctus
AAACGGGTGCTCTATCCATTGCGCCACACCCACTTCCTGCCGTGAGGTTGCTGCATCAGCCCACCGCACCACTCAGGCAGGCGTGCCCTCACAAGGAGGCCTCGAGGATGCGAACCCGGGCCTCCCATATGGTAAACGGGGGCTCTATCCACTAAGCCACACCCGCTTCCCAACAGCCACTCTTTTATAAGTAGTTCTTAATTTCTATAAGTGATCCAATTTGGGGGATTATTTCCTTTTATTGAAGTTCATTTGTTCCCTTTCCTATTTCAAAATGTCATTTCCTCGGAGAAACACATTTATTCCCAATTTTTATCATAACTCTACTCTTAAATTTATAATATAATTCTATCCATGTATACATTTGACAGTTGTGCTGTTGTATAGCTTTCCACAAATATACATACTTATGACTATTTGAACTTGTAATTTTTTTTTTTTATTCATTTGGATTCGTTTTCTCTCCCCTACCTTATGGAGGCAAGTTCTTACCTATTTTGTTTGTCACTGAATCCTCAATACCTACCATTATGGCCAACACATTGAAGGGGCTTAGATACTTAAGGAATGAATAAAACCAGTGAATGATTGAAGGGAGGAAAATTTAGTGGGTGTCTGATTACCCAAGGTAAAAATGCAACATAGTGAGAGAAGGCCAAGAAGTCATTAGGCTTGGAAATTGACCCAACTGTAAAAAAGATAAACAAAACACTTTGACCCAGTTACGCTCTTGGATGAGCAAAGAGCTTAAGTGGGCTTTGTGTTGTTTACAAGAAACAGAGCCAAAATTAATCCAACTTTTTTTTTTTTCCAGTTTTCAAACTTTCTCTTTTTTTATTTGGAATAAAAGTCCCCGTTGTATATATTTAACTCTCCCCGCATCATGATGTTTAAAACAAGAAGAGTTAAAGCCCTCCCACTATCTAATGGTATGGAGATACAGGTGGGTTGTTAGTCATGGTACATCTCCTAAGGAATTGGCCCATATATTTGCAGACTTTAACATTTGTCTCTTTTTCTTTTTGCCTTGCACTTTGCTGGGAGATGTGCAAGAGCTGAATTTTAACAGGCCACTCTGGCAACAATGGAAATTTCATAGAGGCATCAGAAGTAACAGGTTGAAGGCACTTTAAGGAAGGTTCTCAAAACCAGGCTAAGATGTTTGGTTTTTCTTTTTTAGGAGATAATTTTTAGAAACATGGAAGAGTTATATATCAATTCTGTATTTCAGGAAAAATTGCTCTGATTCTAGATTGTAAATGGAATTGGAGCTTTACAGAGATTAAAGATAAACTAATTGGGAGACTGTAGCCCTAATCCTTGTTTTAGGTAATAAAAATTTGAATTAGTCCACCTATCTCTACCCTCATTCCACAGTGGACTATAAAATACAATCAGTCAATCCATAAGTAAATACAGTAAAACAGAAAAAGGAATAAATAATCAGAATCAGGGAACAGAGAGAAAAATCACATGGGGAGCAGAAGATATGTTAATTATACACAGTATAATTGTGATTCAGCCATAAATCTGCTTTGGAGCTTCCTGGCAGCCAAAGTAAAACAGGAAACATAATCATTTACATAATGCCTATTGTACATATCATAATAACAGCTAATATTTATTGTGTTCTAACTTTGTGCCAGACACTGTTTATACATATATTCATTGTCTCATGTCCTTCAGAAACAAATCTATTAGCGAAATCAGCTGATAAAAAGATCTTCTACAATGAGGAAGTGAAAATTTATGCTCAAAAGCCTCCCCTATTTTTTCTTGAGAGAATAATCAACCTAAATTAAACTTTTAAATTCTTGATTCAAGGCAGCCAGCCTGTTTCAACAAAGTTGCCAAATATTCTTAACTGAAAGGAAGCATTGCAAGACATGACAAACAGGAAAGCTAAACAAAAGTCAACAGTGTTGCAAATCATGCATTTATGGGAGGAAACGCTCCAGCCCTACAGCCAAGCCTGGAGCTTAAACCTGCAAGACAGACAAATGTGAATGGGAACTGGGCAATGTGCTGTGCAATGCTGCCTCCTGCCCTGCTGGTGGGACTTGGGTCTGAGGGTGCAAGCAGTCAGCTGGGTACAGGGATTGAACAAGAATACTAGCCCATTAGCTGTGTTGTCACATGCCCACAAAACTTGGAGAACACTGCACATGTCCTTGACATGAAATTCAAATACTGCTCTACTCTGTGCCAAATCTCACCCCTGGAAACGAGTGATAAGGTGACAACATCCGCACCATCGTTGAGTGAATCAATGGGCATTTTCATAGCTCTTTCTAACTGCACACCTCAATGTATAAATTAATGACCCCTGTTCCAGTGACAAAACCAGCCCGTCCAGGGATGTCAGCTATTCAAATGCTTGAGGTGCCAAGCAAGTAACAAAAATGAAGTGAATCATTGCAATTTAAGAATGAGGGCCCAGTGACATGTAACCCACCTACCACAAAATTGAAAATCCAGTCAATGCAATTCAGGCCAATGCAATTCTCTAGGAACTGAAATCCTCAATTTAGAACTCTCTTCAGATGACAACAATTTCAAAACCCTATAAAGGTGAGTATCCATGAATTGAATTCTCTTAATAAGGTTTTTTTTAAAAATTGGACAGCAAACCAGTCAGAATAAAGATTTCAAGGTTTTTGTTAGTGGTTAAGAACAGATAAATGATCACTCAAAATGGCAACAAATTTGATATCCTTTCGTGAAAATTGAAGTGGCCCCAGGACTTACCTGAACCAAGATCAACCAAGTCCAAATGAAGCTAAGCAAAGAGAGCACTTGATTGTGGGGCCTGGGTTTTCCTTCAGCTAACACCAGTCTTGTGCCAGCACATGAAAGTAAATATATGAGTCAGAATTCAGTCATGGAAGTAGAACCGCCCTAGTGTTAATGGGATGAGGAATTTTTAAATAGGAAGTAGAACTTAAGTAATTGTGGGAGGAACGGGTTGGGGAGAGAAGGTATGCAGGGGGCTGCTGGAGGATCAGAGGGAAAGTTCCTGCCAGTCCACCGGAAGCATTGGCATGGGGAGACAGTTGGATCTTTCAGGGAAATCTGAGAAGCTACGCACATCCCATCAGGAAGAGGCTGATCACTGGGAGGTCCAGGAAGCTATTATATGAGTAGCTGCTGCTTCTGTAGGCCAACAGGCAAGCATCTCATGGTGGGTCTGGTCAGCCCTGAAGTCAGGAAGAAATCACAGAGAATTATCCATGGATTGGAAGAGAGCAAGGTCAAGTCAGGTCCTCTCTCCTTCCCCCCACCCCCCAGGCACCTGTGCTTCTCTCTGCATCATATCTGACCACACAAAGTCCATCAGAATGCAGTGACTTCTGCTTCATTTCTTCTATCCAGCTCTAATCTGGAACAATAGAGGGAATGGGGTTCTGGAAAGTAAATTTCTCCACTCAACCAATGGGCAGTGGAATGAACAAACCAGCACAGTGTGTATCAAGACTTCCATTTCTACTAAATGGGTCAAACCTCATTTGAGCCTGGAACATTGCAAAACCATTATGATTTCTGGATCATAGAGGAAGTCAGAAAAACGGGGAGGAGTGATGACAAGAAGTTAGATAGACATGCTTGCTTCATGGCCTTAGGAAAGACACTGAGCCCCTCTGATTTGAAGTTTCTCCATCAATAAAGTGGGGCTAGTAATACCAATTTTAAAGTGTTGTCATTGTAAGGTTAGACACAATGTTGGGAAAGTCCATAGTGTAATGGCATAGCTGGACCATGGGATCCCAGACTATATTTAGTTTATTTATTGTTGCAATCTCTTGGATCAAGCAAGGTATCTGACAGCAGAGTAAGCATGCAATATTGTAAAAATCATATTATTATTATTATTATTGCTAATAATAGGAAGAGAGTCTCTCGAGTACACATGAATGTTTAGGAAGATGGATGGGTTGAATAGCCAATGAGATTTTTTTCAGATCCTTTTGGAGGTTGGCGAAAGTAAATTCTCTGAAAAACTTGATGTATACCAGGATGCTTTTTAGAATAAATTGGTTTTTAGTCCCATAATCCAAAAGACTGGGAAGCAGTATAACAATTCTGTAAGTAAGCATTCTTTGTCCAAAATGCATACAGTCATGTAATCTCCCTCCAGATACATCATCATTTTCACCATCATTTAGTATCTACCATTTCTGAGCAGAATCCAGCTTGTGTCCAGTAAGTGGAGAGCAAGCACACACTGACCACACACACTGCATCTTTTTCCTTGAACGCACACACACGCTGGCCTCTGGTAAGAGGCAGGGCATGAAGAGGAAAAAACAGAGATACATTCCAAAAAGACATTAGCTAAACAAAAGTCAAGTCCACCAGCCGAAGCCATCAGGAAATTGGTTAGCATATTTCCCCCATTCAACAAAAGGAAGCAGGCACTTGTCTCAATCTCCCCTTTCATCCCTGAAAGCTTTAAAATTGATTCATGGTTTCATAACTACAACAAAGTAACCTCGGGCAGATTAAAATCAAGGCTTTTTAAAAATTTGGATATCAACAGCAAGAATCCCACCCAGGTCTTGCTAAAAACGGCTTTGCCTGACGTTATGAAATGCTTCCTCTAGCTCTTCTTCAGCCAAATGAGAAGTCGTCTGGAAAGGATTCATTCTTTTAGTGTACACAGAAGATCTTCTTCTTGGATCTATAAACTAAGTCTTTAAATTCCACTGTAATTACTCCAAAGACATAAATAGAGCCGATACTATTTCTGGTATCCCAGCTGGCCCTTTAGACAAGGTACACAGCATTTTCAAATAAAGCTTCCGCAAAGTGTGTAGGTATTCTAGCAACAGACAGATGCCTGGAAATTCTAAAATGTAGTGTCTACAAAGAAGTGGCTTCCAAAAACACTAGTGTGTAAAACGGCCCCTTACTTCGTTTTAATTCTTGTACCAGTTGTTAGGATTGAGTTTCTTGGTAGAGACTGAAGCCTATTCTGCTTTTAACCATTAACGTGGCTCACCTTGGAAGTTCTGTACACTGAAACAATTCATTAAAATACTCATTCACAAAGTTTTATTAAGGGGATGTTATTGCTTTCAGACTCACTCTATAGTTGTTAAGCAGTGCAATTTAAAAGCTTCATCTCAAAGGCCAGAATCTCCCCAAACCATCTTAGTTTGATATGATTAGAACGAAAATCATTCTCATTTTAAACATGGACACCATCTATATCTGCAGTACTTCTCAGATTTGAACATGAACATTTTGAGGTTGTTCTTTGTGGGTATGTTTGGCTTTCACTTAGGAGCAAACTTTTAGAATCCCGAGTCAACCCATGCATTTATTTCCGCTTCAATGTTTCTCATCATGTTTACTTGTTCTCTGAAACTTACTGAAATTTGAATTCAGATTACAAAGACTATTGTTACAAAAATCAACTGGATTAATTCCCAGAACCTGTAGTTGTATCTAGTTCTTGATGTATTAGTAATAAAAAAGATCTGCAAATCAGCAGTTTGTTTCTCTATTGTTTAACTATGGGCATGTATCCATTGTTTTGTGCCTTAGTTTCCTTATCTATAAAATAATGATTTGGGGTAGCCATGGTCTGAAATTCTAATTTGGGAGAGATAAGTCTGGATGGATACGTGTGTTAATTTTTAGTGCATTAAACAGTCCCCAGCTTTCTGACTTCTAGGCTTGTGATAGTGTTGCACCTTCTGCCCCTCTGTGGTCGGATGGGGTTGAGTGATTAGTTTTGACTAATGTGTCATGGCATAAATAACATGTATCACTTCTGTGATGATCAGTTCATTGACAGCAAAGACCCTCCAGAGCTCTCTCTGCCTCTGCCACCATGGCCAGCAGTATTCCAAGTAGAGTCTGGGAGAAAGAATGACAAGGATGACAAGCAAAGCCCCCCTTGACCCTCAAAGAGCATAGTGTGTGAACAAGAAATGAATTTTGGTTGTAAGCCATGCAGAGTTTGGATTTGCTTGACACAACAGCAAGACCTAGTCTATCCTGACTGACATAATTCATAGCTTGCCCAGAACTTCCCAAGTAAAAGCCAAATTATTATTATTTTTTCCTAAAAGACAGATGGAGTCATGGGAGCTGGATAAGTGTTGAATCTCTCTGATAGCTCACAGTGTCTTATTTCTATTTAGAGATAGAAAACTTAAGAGGCAGTTCAGTAATAGGCTACTACTATCAATTAACAAGGATGATACATTGACTATTATGACAAAAATGCATTTTGAGTAATGGTGACAAATATCTACTGCCTTTCTACATTGCTGGATCTTTGGTGAACAAGGATCCTTTTGAATATGACACCTGGGCACAAGAGAGATACAAACCTGTGGTTTCAGAGCATAGCACTGTGAGCCAGTCCATAGAGAGTTTCAGCCCATTCCTCTGGGCTTGCCCTAATTTAGTGAATGGGCATTTCCATGTGTATTTGAGGATGTTGTAATAATGAGATGATGGTGGCATCCAAGATAGGGCCAGTTAGCCTCACACTTTAGCATATGGATTAAAAGGACAAGCTTAGAAGTCAGCCAGACCTCGTTCAAATCAGAGCTCTTAGTGACTATGTTATCTTCCCAAACTTATTTAACCCTGAACTCCAGTTGCCTCTTCTATAAGAGGAAATACCCATATTTTAGTGCGTGACCCAGAGTGTGGGCTGTTATTGACTACTCTACACTCATAGGCTATAATTCCTCACAAATGGAGCCTCTGTTTACATGGAAAACCAAATACAGGACAATTCCACCTCAGATACAGGAAAAATAGCTAAGCCTGCCATGGCAGACTGATGCTAAGATGGGCTCTGTTATTCCCACCTCCTGGTGTCCATCTCTGTTCGGCCCTCTCCCCTTGAGTACGGATGGGCCCTTTGACTTGCTTCTAACCAGCAGAATATGGAAAAGGTGATGGGCTGACACTCCTGTGATTAGGTTATATTATATAAGACTCTATTTTAAGAGAGTGGAGCTAGAGACTCTCCTTGTGAGCTAGATGAAGTAAGTAGTCATGTTGGAGAAATCCATATGGCAAGGTACTGCCAGACAACCTCTAGGCACTATAGGAGATCTATATGAGTTCTTCAAGAATTATAGGAGATATTCAGGCCCTACACACGCTTCCTGGGATTATAGGAGGCCTCCAGGAACTATAAGAGGTCTCCAGGAACTGAGAGCAGCCTGGACCCTCCTATGACCACAAGAATATGAATTCTATCAACAAGTTGAATGAATTTGGTCATGAATTCTTCCCCAGTTGTGCCTCAAGGAGAGAGCACAGCCTGGCTGATTCTTTGGTTGCCGCCTTGTGAGACCCGGAGCAATGGACCCAGCTGGGAGCTATGGCCAGACAAATTGATCCATGCAACTGAGAAATAATAGGTGGGTGTTGTTTCAAGCTACTAAGTTTGTGATAACTTGTTATGCAGCAGTAGGAAACTAATACAAATGCTGAACTGGAAAATTTGTCTATCCTGTCACATGAATAATGCTATCTGAATCTTTATTTAAATTATCAGTAATGGAAGTAACTCCCTTTGTTTTAATACTTCTTTTCTGAATCAAAATTGGGCTATCAGATGTATCATCTACAATCATATAAGAAGATAGCACTTCAAGCTTACTTTGAATAGTGTTCATCAGTTTGTTTGTTTTTTTAGCAGTTGATTAATAAAGAGCCCTGTTTAAGGAATAAATTTGTTCTTTTTCAAATATTCTGCAATGAAATTTAAAATTGAATATCCTTTGCTGTGAAAAGAACTTAAAAACATTTTTATGCTAAGAAGGGAAGAAGTAAACAATCATTTAGTCATTGGCTTGTCTGGCTCATCATTAAAGACCTAGCTTAATGTTATATACTTTGAATACAGTTTTCATGTCTCTCCCAGACAGAATTCTTTGCTTTGGGATTCACAGAGCACCATAACTACTATAAAATGTTTTATTCTGTGTTATAATTGCCTATTTCCACAGCTATCTCTATGACTAGTCAAAGGGCTGAAAAACTACAGCCCGTGGGCCAAATCCTAACCACCATCTATATTTGTAAATAAAGTTTTATTGGAACACAGCCATGCCCATTCATTTACATACATCTATGATTGTTTTGTGGTACAACAGCAGAATTGAGTGGTTGCCACAGAGACCTTATGGCCTACAAGTCTAAACTATTTACTATCTGACCCTTTATTGGAAGTTTGCTGACTCCTGCACTAGACCATGAACTTTATGAAGGGAAAGCATCTTGTTTGTTTCTGTAGCTTCAGTATGGGGCCCGTAGTAAAAACTAAAATTTTAATGAATATAAAGATGCATCAAACATCAATTCTATCTGTTTACCTGAAGTTCAAGAGAACATTAGAATTTACCTTCCCTCTAAATTAGACCTGTCCTATAGCACCTATAGATTTTTGTTAAGATTGCTGTCACAGAGAAATCATCTGTCTTCATACTTAATATTATCCTGAAAGTTGAAAGAAGAAAGAATGGAGTTGGCTATTAGAGGACACTCCTAGCCTTCCTAAGAAGGCTGCATTTAGATCAAACTGCCATTTATTAAACAATGTTCACATTAGTTACTTAGCCCATGTGCATTTCAGGGAATAGTCATTCAGTTTTCAGATTCACTTAGTACCAATTCAAAGACATAGTGCTTCTCTATTTGCTGTCCATGAAACCTTTTAATTTTGGTTTATAAACCCTTTTGGATGTTGTTCCCTTGTCAAAAACAGGAAGCCATTATTTTTCAGCAGTAAACAAGTTCAAAATCATGTTAGCTACTCAGCTCTCCAAAATCAAGAATGTGCTTTGTATATATAAAAAATCATCTTTAAAATCTTTACTGTATGTATTAAAATTCTCAAAAGAAAGCCAAGGGCCTTGAAATTTTGTGGAAATTAAATTAAAGAATATGAAGAGTCCCCCCACGAGTTTGGTTCTTCTCCAAACCCAGTGAAACCCTTCAAATCTCTTGTGATTCACTCCTTCACCATTTCAGTTCCATGAGATCAGTCTGAATGCTTTTTCATTCGTTCATCCACCCACGATCTCTCTAGCTCCGATATGGGATGTATACAGTAACATCCAAAAACAAAAAGCAGAACAAGATGTTTTCCATGGATATGAAGTCTCAAAAGAGGTTTAAATTGATAGAAATCCATCATTGCTTTTCTGAATCTCCATAGGTGTATTTTAGAATATCGAGTAAATTACGGAGTTCTTACCTAAAGATTTTTATAAATTAATAGTTTTGAATGCACAGGAAAAGCCTAATGAATAGAAAAAGTGTTTGTTTCATCATGATATATAGACAGTTTTTCAAGTCACATGATGAACACCCCATAGAAGAAGAGACCCCCTCCTCCTACTGAAGACATAAAGAATGATTCAAACTTGTCCTGGTCCTTGATTTGGTGTCCTGGGATTGGCCTTGCACCCTCATCACCACCATCACCTTCTAATCATATACTTGGCCAGGACAATATTCTCAATGATCTACACCAAATTACCAAAAAAAAAAAAAAAAAATTGCTACTTAAGGAGCTAATAGATCATATTTGGTACATAAGTAATGTACCAAATGTGATCTGTTAGCTGCCATTTTATTTTAAAACAAGTTTTCCTGCTTAACTTGGGGAGAAAATGTTAAAATGTCCTTTATTTAATAAATATTAATGATCACAGATTGCTTTTTTAATGTCCTTACTTGAAAAAAATAAAGTTGATATTCTTATATCAGTTCTCCCAATTTTTCAAATGGATCCACACAATAGCAATGTCTTGGATCTTCTGACTTAGAATACTGAAGAGTCATTGATTTGAGAATAGGAAGAAAGGTTTATGGCTCACTGGTGAATGACTTATCCAAGTTTGCTCAGCTGGTTAGTGGCAGTGAATTACAGTGCCTGCAACCTATATCCCCGGCTCCTGCATCACTGAACTTGTTAATATCCCAGCTGCTCCCTACACATCTACCATGGCCACCCTGTTTAAGACAACAATCAAACCACATCTGTTATTAAAACTTTTCTGATGAGCCCTAACCTTTGTTAACTATGTTTTGTTTAAAATAGCTTTTATAAATTAGCATATGTAGGCATTGCCAATATCGTTTGAAAATTAATTACATCTTGCTCTGCAAGTGAACTGTCATAATGTGAACTGCTTATGTAGGAGGGCAGTTGCTATGTAAATACCAGTGACAGGAGCTATGAGGGAAGAAGGTACAGAATGCTGCAGAAGTACAGAGGGAAGTACCAAAAATTGGCTTGGTAGGGTACAGAGAGGTGGTGGGGAGGTTGGGAGATGAGAGGACAGCAGTGGTAAGAGAAAATAGAATGCATTAGCCAAAAGAAGAGGGAGGCCAGAGGGTATTCTAAAGAACAATAATCCCATGAAACATTCTGGAAATGGAAGGGTGGGAAAAGGCGGTGACTGAAAATCACATAAGTTTGGGGCACAGTTTATTTATATCATAAACACTAGAGAGACCCACAAGGACATACCAGTGCTGGCCTTCCCATGCACCTCCCAAGGTTACAGTCATGCTAATGTTAATATTCATTTTAAGCCCTTGAGAATATATAAAGATAGCTTTCTAAGGACTAAATAATTGACATAACAACCAGATATTTGTAAATACCATTGGTATTCTTCAACAGTAAATACCTGTGGATATGTATATATTTCTCCCAGAAGACCAAGTTATTACAGTATTTGTAGAGCCCTGTAAAATTCCTGTGGCTGAGCTCCACACCGCAACCACTGAATCAGGATCCCTGGGGTTGTGTCCCAAGCTTGGGTATTTTCAAAAAAGCTTCCCAGATGTGTCCCCCATTAGCAGGTTAGAGACCCACTGACTAGTGCAGGTGGCATTCAGAAGGCCATGGCCCAGGTGCAGCCATAATCGTGCTCACAACCCCTCCTTCCCATGACTGCTTCTCCCTGGTAACAAGCTCCTCCTCACAGAGCTGCTCCTCCCACCACAGAAATGCTAGTGTCCAACATGGAGGGGGAGGTCTGACTTATGCTTGCCCTTCTGGGGTCTGTCTTTTTGTCTCCACTGCCAGTGGATTTCATCTGGTGACAGCCTCTGTGAAGGTGCCTTGCCATTCCTCTAACTCCTGCATTTTCTCCCACGTCTCACAGCCATTTTTCTCTTTTTTATTTCCATGTCTCAAATCAGGCACCACCTTTGCACACATCGAGGTGAGTTTATCATATTCCTTCCTTCATGTTTCACCATCATTGCCAGTCTGTGCATGGCCCTCCTTGGTTCTTTTATTCCGGCTCCTCCTTATTCCTCAGCCACTCCCATTGCTCTGATCCACAACCTCCTGCTAAGGTACCCTCCCTGGTGTATTGTGTTCATGTCCTTAACACTTGCATGTATTCTTGAAAAACAAGGTATTGTTTTTCACCTACCTGTGAATGTGCATAAATGGTATCGTGTATAAATCTAAATGTGTTTCCGACCTTTTCACTGATTGCTATGTTTTTAAACTTGTTCCTTGGTGTTGTGTGTTCCTCGATTCATTCTCCTGCTTCACCTGCATTGATTCATCTGTTCTTGAGGCTGGACTTCCAGGCTGCCTCTGACTCCTTGCTTGGTGCCAACAAAACTGTGAAGACAGATTGGAAGATTGAATTATGTACCCTGATTTAGACATGTTTTTAATCTTGTTCCACATTCCTATGGGTATCTCCCCATTGTAAATGGGGCCTCTTGAAGATGCTATTTTTAGTTAAGGTATGGCCCAACTGAATGACGGTGGATCTTAATCCAGATTACTGGATGCCTTATAAAGAGAACCCAGATGTCACAGATGCAAAAATATTGTCATGTGGCCACAGGAAACCACAATAGTCAAGGAATCCCAAGGATCATCAGCAGCCCAACACCAGAATGCAACAGATTTCAGGGAGAAAACATGGTATTGCCAATGCCTTGATTCTGGACTCCTTCAAGCCTCCAAATTGTGAACCAATAAATTTTCCTTATTTAAGCCAATCCATTCGGAGGTATTTGTCATATTTGTCATAGCAGTTCTAGCAAACTAAGGCAAGGGACCGCATATGGGGGCCTTGTGTAGCGCAATGAATATTTCTCTAGAGTACAGAATAAGGACTGAGTTTTCTGAGTCGTTTGATTTTTAAGACCAGATTTTGTCAGTTCTGAGCTGGATGAAAAGGGAAAAATAGCTAATTGGATGTAACATTGAGATGCAACATAACAGACTTCTTACTACCTGTACTATGACTGAAAATAGCAAGAAAATTGGGATCTGTTTGAGATATCATTAAGGGGCTAGGAAAGGAGATTACAACAGATTATATCTGAAGGCAGAAGTGGTAGAGAAAGAAAACTCCTTCCTTATGGTAGTCTACCAAGTTTAGCCTATTCAGTCACCTAATTATAGTCCCAGTGGTTGGTCTGTGTGCACCATGGTCAGTATCATGCTTTTATTTACTACTTGGGTATTATAGTGTATCTTAACGTTTGGAAGGAGGTAACACCCTTTTATATTATTTGTTTTCAATTATTCATAGGCCTTCATTTTCCACATAAAATTTGAAATTAGCTTGTCAAGCTCCCTCCACATTATCCCAACATCCTGCTCAAATTGTGTTTGGAATGTCATTGGATTTATAGATTAATTTGTTTGATTTCTAATAGACTCTTCACCATGGTAAGGCTTCATATTTATAATTATTTTCCAGGTTTTCTTTTCTTTTTTTTTTTACAATTTTTATTTTTTTATATACTTTTTAAATTTCTTTTACAGATACTTAGATTACATAAATGTTACATAAAAAATATAAGGGAATCCCATATGCCCTGCTCCCTACCCCTCCCACATTTTCCCACACTAACAACATCCTTCATTAGTGTTGTACATTTGTTGCAATCCAGGTTTTCTTTTAGATCTGCTAATAGAATTACAAAAATATCTTTCTACAGGATTCAAGTATATCTTGGCAGGTTAATTTCTAGATATTTTATAGATATTGATATCATTTTAAATGTTATATTATTTTCTGTTGGAATCCTAGTTAGGCATGCTTATGTCTCTGCCTTTTCTTTCCCTAGACTGGATGAAATATTTTATGCCTTACAAACTCCATTGTAACAGAGATCGCATAGTACATTACATGATCATTGTTTAAATCACCCACATGCCCTAATGGATTGTCAACCCTTTGAAAACAGGGATATTCTCTTATTTATTGTTGTATCCTAAGCAACAAGCACAGATACACAGTTTTTCAATGTTTTGTGAATGAATATAAAAATACACACAACTATTATGTCACAGAAATATGATTAAAAATATCTGGGAATGAAGGCAACCACTATGAAGGCTCATATCCATTATTGGGCTCATCTCTAGGTAGGAAGTTCTGAGACTGGAATTAAGATCCAACTCTACTTGGCTCTGTTTTTTTTGTTTCCATTTAAATGGTTCTGTTGTGACAATTCTCCCTATTGCCTGTGTCTCTGTACTGGTAGAATTGGGGTAAATTAATCAGTTACTCTCTGTCTCTCTCTTTCTCATCCTCCAATCCCAGATCATCTCTTGATGATGAGATGTTGTGGTTGTGGGGCAAGACCTCCAGCTTCTTTATGACAGTGTAGTACTTTGGCATTATTTATGAATTCCAAAAATAGATATTGGATTATGTTTGTAAACTGGTTTGTTCCTCTGGGCATGTTAGATTATATTAGATTCAGAGGTTTCACTTTTACATGATTAAATAGTAGTTAAGGCTTTGATTGGGCCCCATCAGTAGGACATCGATGGTGGGCAGGGACTCACAGAGAAACTGTACCGCAGAGAAGGGAGGTTGGAGTTTTGAACTGGAGCTCTGGGAAGTAAACACACAGGAAAAGTACACAGAGGAATAGAGACAGCTCCACAGACATGGCAGAAGTCCCAGGAAGAGAGACAAGCTCTTTGCCTGATAGTTTACAGCTGGTCTTGTGGAGTGAGCAGAGCAGCTGAGCCTGGAGAGGAACAAGCCCTGGGAGAGAGATGAGACTTATCCCAGCTTATGGCTGATATTGGAAGAAGCCAGGGAAAAGGAAGCCTGAACCCTTGCAGATGCTGGCAGTCATCTTGTTCCAACACGTGGCAACAGACTTTGGTGAAGGAAGCAATTTACACTTTATGGCCTCATAACTATAAACTTCATACCCCAAATAAATACCCTTTTTAAAAATACCAGATTTCTGGTATTTTGCATCAGTACCCTTTTGGCTGACTAACACAGACAGATAAATAAAAGACATCATTCTGTGGTAGAAAAAGCCCAAGATCTCTTCCAGTTTTAAGGATTATTATGAAAATGCATACAATTATATTCTTTTCTTTTATGATTCTTTCAATTTAGTCTCTTAATTGTCTAAATCCAGGTAAGGCTATTTCCCCATCTGTAGGCCTAAATCAAGAAATGAGGGTTATAGGTAGCCATTGGTTAAAAACCCATTTTGCAGATGTTAACTGATGTTGCTAATTACACAACCATCTCGTCATCTGTTTCTCATTATACTTTGCTTTGTGTATCCTAACTTCAAATTTGATGATGGGCCAGGATTCTGCATGGCATAATTGGGAATTTACAGAGTGAGATGGCAGAAAGCAAATGAGCAAAGGGGAAAAGGAAAGGGCATTACTGTAGTTGTGGAGTCCAAGCCACTGATTAAAATAATGCCTAACTTCAAATCTCAGGCATGCTATGAATAACCCTAGCTGCCAATATTCTTATGTAACCACCAACCTTTACGATAAAGCTGACTGAGACCGTGAGTAAAAATTAAAAAACAAAAACAAAAACAAAATCAAAGACGCAAACAACAATAACAAAATAGTTCTGGTACAAACATTGGCAGGAAGAATAGCAGGAAACTGCCCCTGACTATTCACCCCACTCCACCAAAAGAAGCTTCCCATAATTACCTCTCTCTTTGGCCACTGTCTCTGATCCTTCCATCCCTGGTAGAGAAACAGGCAAATAGAAAAGAATCCAGACATCTGGAAATATTTTAGTTATCACACGTTTTAGTAACTTTTCAAAGAGAAACATAAAATTGAGTGAAAAGTCAAACAAAGATTTTGGTTCACTAAAGGGGTAAGAACCTTCCTTTTATGACCCTGTTTGGGCTCTCATTTGATGGGATTACTCAGGAAGTGTATTGCTATTTTGATTTCAAATTACTCTAAAATATGTGATTACATAAATGCAATCCAGAATGAATCTCTGCAGAAAAAATGCTGGGAAGGATGACTATTTTTATTGCATTTATTCCATTCTCTTTTTGTTCCTTGTCTATGTCATGAAAATCCATCAATCTGTATTATCATTTTAGGAAAACATCCCTGAAAATGCTATTTGAAGTATCCAGCAAGCCCTGGGTAATCTGGCTGTCAGATGTTGGCTCAGTGATTGAAAATGTATAAAAACAAACCAAATACTAATGTCATCCAATCAGTGTAATTTTTGCTGAAATTACTAAAATAGATAGAATGTTTACACTGTGTTCTTTTTTGTAACCTAATGTATAATTTGGTACAATTTTCTGGGTTTTAAGCTTATTTTCTTAGCCCCCAACAAGCCTAGCATACTGCCTAGCATACAGAAGATTCTCAAGTGCACAGGCTGCAGAGTCCAGCTCTGACCCTACCCTAACTAGCTGGCTGAACCTGGGCTACTAACTTAAATTGCCTGAACTTCAGTTTTATTTTCTCCAAAATACAGGTAATAAAAAATTGATAATTCCTACAATTATTGTGAACAGTAAATGAGATAAAACATGAAAATCCATTAATACAGTGCTTGGCATCTGACATGATACTAGTTGCTGGAAGTGAATGGAATTTTCAAGAATATCTAGTCCAGGGCTTGTAGCATGCTTTTTTTAGGGAGAAATTCCATAAATGATTCTCAAAGAGTCTGTGACTCCAAAAACTAACGAACCATCAATCAATCTTCTTATTAACTTACCTATATCCTTAATTTATTTGCTAAGAAGACAATCTGGGCTCCAAGGGGAGAAGTGATAGCCCAGAGCAACCTGCCTTCTTAGTTTGTAGAATAAAAACTAGAGACCAAATTCCTCAATTTTATGTCCAATCCTCTTTCTATTCTATTATGCTAATTGTTTTTTAAGTATCAGTGAGAGAATGAAGAGTTCAAGCATTTAATGAGTGCCCACAGTGAGCAGAACAAAGTAAATGGTCCTGCTCTGTTCTCAAGGATCATTTGAACTAATACCAATAACAGTAATAAAAACAAAATGTAAAAAAAAAAAATACCCAAATAGTAAAAGTCATTGTCCCATATTGATATTATCCATAATCAAACCCAATCAATCCAATTAAATGAGCATCATTTGGCTCCACAAAATGTGTGTAACCAAGTCCTGACCTTCCAGGAATCTACTGTCATATAAACTAGAGAAATACTATCCAGAGGCACAAAGGGTGAAGGGAAAGTAGGAGAGGAAGACATTCATTCCTACTGAAGAGGTGAGCTTTTTTTTTTTTTCATGGATTTGCATTTGAGAGAGAGATAAACAACTTTAAATTGATCATTTTGGTCCCTGGATCATTCATGAAAACTGCCTTTCCAGTGCCACAATAGTGTCTGATTTAGGGGAAGAAAAGTAAAGCTCAGGGTAAAATATCCATTATTTTGTCAATTCCCCCAGTGTACTTTCCCATCAGCACAGAAAACAAATGGTACTTATCTATGTCCAAATGTGGTTTCAACTTCTCCTTCAATTCCTCTTGGCCTTGAATTTACTCTTCAAGGAAAACTTCACAACCTTGAGAAACATGTCTCTTTTTCAGGTTCTAAAAGTTTCTCAGGCTTTTGAGAAATGCTCCAGTGCACATCATGCCATAAGGTTGTACAATATGATTGAGATTATGATCCATAAATTTGACTGTTAAAAAGTACTGTGAGAAATGGCCACAGAGATTACATTTAGGGCAAAGCAATTATCATAGCAAATATAAGAAAAATGCTGATGGAAGAAACACCATTACCCATGATACACCTAGTAACTATCAGGTTTTTGCATTATCTTCACACTGTGTTGGCAAATAGTGCCTGCACCCCTTCTCCCAGCAGAGTTGACCTGACTGCATCTTCAAATAGCATCACCATCAAAATCTTCAATGGACCAGTGGCATACACAGATCCCCAGGGAAGGTGGGAGATTTAAAAAGAGATACCTGTTATTTATGGTACATCAAATTTGAAACTGCAACATGTGATTATTTTGTGAATGCTGATAATAAAAGTAATTAAGTGATTTCCTTGTTGAAACTTTATGGAGAATTTATCCATTGCACAACAACAAGTTGAAGAGCCCCAATCATCTACAAAGATTTCTTGAAAGATCTCTTGGCCAATGCCTTTTCAGGATACAGATAAGAAGCCTTTCACAGATCTTCCTGGTGCACCAGGCAGAGATCTATCTAGAATCTGGAAGTCAGGGGTTCTCCTGCCACACTGTTACCAACTGACCTCATGATCCCAGAAAATGGATTTTCTTTGCTGGACCTCAGGATCTTCAACTGTAAACTGAGCAGGTGGACTGGGAAGTCTCTTCCAGATCTAAAAGATTATGAGCTAATAAAAGTTACTTGAATAGCTAATGGAAATCTCGCTCTCTCTTTTAGGTTCCATTGAGTTGCTTTGAATTACCGCCAGAGTTTTATTGCTATGTGAATACCAGGTATTGTAGGAAGAATAATGTTCCCTCACTCCCCAAAGATGTCATCTTAATTTTCGGGACCTGTGAATATGTTACCTGACATGGCAGAATAAGTGAAAGATTTTAGATGGGAAGATTATCTAGGATCATCCAGGTGGGGCCGGTGTAATCCCAAAATTCTTTATAAGAGGAAAGCAGGAGAGTTGGAAAAGGTTGTGACAACAGATGCAGAGGTCAGAGTGATGCATTGCAGTGACACGTTGGAAGAGGCTACAGGCCAAGGAATGTGGACAGCATTTAGAAACTGGAAAACTAGGGAATTCACTTAGATAGTCTTTGTATTGGCTATTTAACATCTTTTATTAGCACTAAAATCAGAATCCTCAGCAAGGAAACTATTCCTAAAATGCGCTACTCAAAATAGTGTGTGTATGTGTGTGTGTGTATGTAACAATAGCCTTGGACCATCAGTTTTCTTACTTTACCTGTAAAATGAGCATACTACATTAGGTTTAGCTCAGGGCATAGCAAATCAAATGCTCAGACTACAGTCACTGTAGCTAATGATAAGGATATAGGTGAAGACATAGGAGGTGAGGAAGTTGGTCCCAACATTGGAGTGGTCCACCGTTCACTCTCTTTCCGCATCATACTACCTTGAGGAAAAAGCAAAACCTTCCTCTTAAAGGGAACCCCAGTGTGGCTGTGGGCAAGACTCCACTGTCTGCCAGGACACATAAGTCCTCTTGGAGAAGAACAAGGGATCACTCTATTATCTTTCCTGGCTCCCATTTAAAGAGGATATCCTCAGGGTGATTCCATGCCCTCCTTTATTCTTACCTCTGTGAAGAAAGACCTAGGACTGGAATGCTTTTAAAGGGGAAAAGAAAAGAACCTCCAGCTTCTGATTAATGATATTATGTGGGCCTGCCCTCCACCAAGCCTGGTAAGTCTAGAGTAATTGTTAAAGCATTTTATAGTGAAAACAAGTCCTTTGTTAAAGGTATTGAGAGCAATCTAAGTCATTCAGTCTGTCTTAACACTTGGTGAAAAGTGAATGCACTGTACTTACACTGAAGATGGTACAGCTGTTCCTTCCTCCATTGTAAATGATAAGAGTGTCAAGAACCTGTCTCCTGGGAAGAGATCTGTATCAACCCTCAGTGTGTTTGCAAAGAGCAGAACTGCACCTAACAACTGTCTTCCAACATGCCTGATGCTCACATGGCAATTCTGAGTGCCTCTATCCAGCAAAGCAGAGATGGATTACTTGTTGGTTTGTTTTTCTTTACAATGGTTATTGCAGAAAGCATGCTATAAACTGGAACCAACTATAAAATAAGAATAAGTAATAAAAACAATTGTAAAACACATTGCAAACATGAAGTGCCATGCAAATGCTTTAAGTAATAAGTACCTCCTGGCTAGTGTACCATGTGGTTTATGAACCCAATGGTAAGACACAGCTGCCAGGCAAGACTACAGAATGCAAAGAGAGCCAGAGGACAAGAGGGCTTGGAGTTTAGCAATTAGATAGACTTGGGTTCAAATCCCAACTAGCTTTCTCTGCTTAGCCATTGTACCCCAAGATGTTTCCTAACCTCTCTAAGCCTGTTTTCTTATGTGTAAAATAGGGTTTCTCTGAATCTTAAATTAACTAGTAAATAATGATATTACTATTAGAAATGTCTATAACCACACTCTGAGCCAAGCCCTTTGCTGGATAGTTGGTTCTGCTGGTTCTTAGAAGGTGCCCTGAACTTTATATTACTTTCCCTCTCTCCCACAAGGCTACACAACAAACATTAATCCCCAAGAGAACAAAATTTAAGGACAAAAAGTCTGAATAAAAGCAGGCAGAGGCAAAAATAAGTAAGAAATTCATGCAAAGGCCATGACCATATGTGGACACTTAAAGGGTAAGTTCTTAAGATGTTGACTTTACCTAAGGTAGAGTTGCCTGTCAAATTTGCTATATATGACTTTCCTCTTCCTTGAGTATGTTCTAACTGGGCTTTAAAAGGGACTTGACAAGCGCTATCTCAAAGTTTTACTGAAGGATAAAGGACCATGGACAGCTAAGATAATTTTGGAAAAAATATAATGGAGGACTTACTATGTAGAAATCAATATTTTTATTAAGCTAGGGTTGTATCAGTGTAGGAATAGACAAGTAGACCAATGGAAATAACAGATGTGCTGTCTGGTCACTACTCAAATGCATTTTCTTTCATTTTGATTCAAAACTTGTATTTTTTAAAAAAAACAATAAAATGCTTTGAAGTATCCCCCAACTATTCTTCTTCCCACTTCAGAGAAAGCTACCATTCTGAACTTGGCATGTACCAAATTCATTACAAAATTTGTGCTTATACATAACAGATAACAAAAAAAACTTTATATAAACAGTCCATAGCGAGTAGCCTATCAAAACCTTTCGTTCATGTAACATATTTTCAAGCTTTATTCAGATAGAGATAGGCAGATTGAGATTTTTCATTTCAAATGTTATAGGTCAGTTGTCTGAATATTGCAATTTATTTTTCCCATGCTTCAAAGGGCGAATATTTAGCTCTTTCAGATTTTTTCCTGTTACATACAATGTTATATGAGATTGTCCTTGTACGTGTCCTTTTGGCATAGGTGCCAGAACTTTCTGGTAAGTGGAATTGCTGAGTAATATGATAGCAAACCTGTAATGTTGCCAGATGTTGCTAAATGACCATTTGAAAAGGGACAACACCTCATCCTTCCAGCGTAAGCATCCTCATCCACACTCGGATGGAGACTTTTAGAGGTTTTCCATTTGCAAGGGTGAGAATTCATTTCTGTTTTACTTAGAAGTTACCTGAAGAGTAGTAATGCTAAGCATCTTTTTATGTTTGGGGACATTTGGGTTTCCTCTGCTGTAAAATGCCTGCTCATATGCTTTGTCAAATTGTCTTATTCTTTAAATAATTTGGAGAGCAATCATAAAATAATTCTCCTGGTTTGTCATTTATTTTAATTTTGTTTATGATGCTTTTTCTAATACATGTTTCTATTTTTTAATGCTGTGGAATTTATGAATATTTCTATTATGGTTTGTGGGCTTTGCTTCTTTTTCAAGAATTATTTCCCAACCAAAAAATAATAAAGATATTCTTCTGTATTTTTCTAAAGTTTTAAAGCTTTACTATACTTAATTGAGTCTTTAAACCATTTTACAACATGTTTGTATACGTTTTTGAGATCGGGACCCAATTTATGTTGTTCCATATGGGTAGCTAATTTTCCCAGTATCATTTACTGAATGTTTCATTTTTTCCACAGTGATATGGAATGTTGTCTCTCACAAAAAGCAAATTTCTCTGTATAAGGAGGCCTATGTTTTGGCTTTCTATTCTTTCCATTGGTCCATTTGTTTATTCCTATACCAAAATACACTAGCTTTATAAAAATCATGATTTCTGCATAGTGAGTCCCCTGATTATTATTGTTTTTCAAAACTATCTTGGTTACTCTTGGCCCTTTACCCTTCCATATAAATTTGAAATTGAACTTATCAAGTCTCTTTAAAAGTCCTATTAGAACACTGAATAGAATTCAGTCTATTATCTACTAATTTAGAGACAATTGGCATCTGTATAGTATTAAGTCTTCCTACCCCTGAACATGGAGATTAGTCAATTTATTTTATTCTGTCAGTTTTTAAAGGAAATTTTATATATATTTTTTCCCCTATTGGCCTTGTGCATCCGTTGCTAGATCTACTCCTACCTACCTGATAGATTTTGTGGCTAATTGAAAAGAGCAACTTTTATAAATTATTCTTTCTAGTTGGTTGTTACTGGTATCTACGGAAACTGTTGATTTCTGTATATTGATAGTATATTCCAAAAGCTTACTGAAGTCTTTTATTTGTTTTAATAGCTTATTTGCAGTTTTATAAAAATATTTTCTGGCATTCCAAAGTGATTTTCTTAATATAATTTATAATGCAATTACAGAATGCAGAGAGTCAGAGGACAGGAAAGTGTTTGGAGTTTAACAGTCAGACAGCTAGCCCCACCTCTGATTAGCCATTTAACCTTGAAGATGTTGTTCAACCTCTTCGAACCTCAGTTTTCTTATGTGTAAAGTGGGGCCAAACAATATCTGTTTTACAAGGTTTATGTGAATTTTAAATTAACTAATAGGAATCATTAATAATATTAATAGCACCAAAATTCATACTTTGTGCCAATTCCTCTGCTAGATACTTAGCATAGAGACTGCACGTTAAAGAGACCTGTAGCAGTTTGGCATTGTTTATGAATTCCAAAAATAGATATTGGATTATGTTTGTAAACTGGGCTGTTCCTTTGGGTGTGATTAAGTTATGATTAAGGCTTTGACTGGGCCACGTCAGTAGGATGTTGAGTCCCCTACCCCTTGGTGGGCAGGGACTCAGAGAGAAAACTACACACAGAGAAGAGGAGTTAGTTGGAGTTTTGATCCTGGAGCCCGGGAAGTAAACACACAGAGAAGCAGATAGGAAGGAATGATGAGGAAGGAGAGAAGTCTCCATTAAACACAGGCAGAGGCCTCAGGGAGAGAGACAGGGCCATTTGCTTGATGGTCTACAGCTGGCCTTGTGGAGAAAGCAGAGCAGCTGATCCTGGATAGAAATGAGCCCTGGGAAGAGAGTAACCCAGGAAACCTGAACCCTGGCAAATGTCGGCAGCCATCTTGCTCCAACACATGGCAATAGACTTGGTGAGGGAAGTAACTTATGCTTTATGGCCTGGAAACTGTAAGCTTCTACCCCAAATAAATACTCTTTATAAAAATCAACCGATTTCTGGTATTTTGCATCAGCACCCCTTTGGCTGACTAATACAAGACCTTAACATCTTTTTTTTTCTTTCTCTACACACACACCTCATTTGTGCTAGAGGAACGTGCTAGAGGAAAACATACATATACCAAATGTTATATCCTAGGGTTTGGTGGAGAGGGAGGGATGCTTTCTACTCTTACCATAACCTTGCCTGACCCCAGGCACTCTCTTGAGATGCTTTTTTGTAATTGGATGAGCTGTTCAATCATCAAACCCAATGAGAACAGAGCTGAACTTTCACATCACAGTGAAAACTTCCTGGATATAAGATGAAAACAAAAAGAAATAAAAAGGAGCACAGTGTTGATAGGAGGAACTTTCAATTTAACCGTGGAGGGAATTAATATCTATAAATAGTGAGTGAGGAGTTACAAAGGGAGATAGAGTAGGGGGTGTCCCAAGTAAAAACATTCCTGAATATCAAAAGGGATGTCAAAAATCTAAGTTTGAGAAAAGATAAATAGTCACAAGTGAACAATAATGTATTTACAGTAATAAGGACCTTGCAGAAAGTAAAACTGACCATATATAGCTTCCACTGGGGTGGATGTTTCAGGTCAGCATTTGTTGTGTTTATCCCAGCAGTACTCCTCCTTCACCAAGTGGCAGCTTCTGGACTTTGTTTGGGGACCAACCTTCCTACATTGCCTGGGAAAGCCTCCCGACTAGATAGAAGGTAGAGCACATAAACGTCACTATCTGAGCCACAGAGACAGACTGGCAAGGGGCACATGGCTCATTGGACTCAGTCAGAGTGAGTCAGAATTTTTTTGAGGCATCCTGAAGATTCTCTTGCTTATAGCTTAGATTTGTGAGAATGTAAAATCAGGGCTCCTGGAGCCCTATGCCACTGTATTAGTTTCCTAGGTGCTGCTGTTAACAACTACCAGAAACTTGGTGGCTTAAAAACAACAGAAATTTATTCTCTCACAGTTCTGGAGGCCAGAAGTCCAAAACCAAGATGTCAGCAGGATGGGGCCACTCCCTGCAAAGGCTCTGAGGCAGACTCCTTGCTGGCCTCTTCCATCTTCTGGTGGCTGTTGGTACTCCTTGGCTTGTGGCCTCATCACTCCCAACTCTGCCCCTGTTTTTACATGACCTTCTCTTCTGCCTGTGCCTTCTCTTCTGTCTCGTATAAGGACACTCGTCATTAGATTTGGGGTTCCCCCCAGTAATCCAGTATGATCTCATCTCAATATCCTTAATTTCAGATATATAAACCCTTTTTCCAAATAAGATCACATTCACAAGGTTCCTTTGATGGCCACCATTAAACCCACTATAGTCCCCATGAATGGCGTCTCTGCTATGAGAATGCAGTTAGTACAGAGGAAGCAGGGCTAAGAGATGAAGAGAGAAAGCCTGGGGTTGCTCACACACTTGAGATCCTGCATCAAACTATATCTGAATCAACCCTACTCCTGGGGCCCTGTTTTGTGAGTCAGGAGACTGTTGTTTTTTTTGTTGTTGTTTTTTTTTTTGGCCCTCCTCAGGCTGGGTTGAAAGAATCTTTTTCTGTCAGGGGAACCACCTTCAATTTTAGGGTAGGAGAAATCTCTGCAGGACTCTATGTGGTTTGGGAGGTTTCAGAAAGTTTCCTTTTGCTGACACACTCTGAAGCAGGTCCTTGATTCTCTTACACTGGAGGCTGGGTGGCTGTGGCATGCCCCAAGAATGGGCTTGTCCATGAAACTGACCTAGAACAGGATGCAAAGTTGCAACTGGGCATTGAAAACAGAGATTTTCTTATCTCAAGAAGGCTGTGTGAGATAGTGAAAGACTACAGGTTTTGGAGTTGGACAATCCTGAACTGGAATCCAGCTCTGCTACTTGCTGACTGTGCCCTGTGCCTCCCAAAAGGGTAAGCTACTTAAGCTCTTTGTGCCTCAGTTTCAATATATAATATGGGGACTCTCTTAATGTCTCATACAGTGAGGATGAGAATGAAGCAGGTAACACATGTACGGGAAGAAGATAACCTGTATACGTGGATTCTCCGTGACCCCAGAGAGTCCTCATGGGAGAAGTAGCAGAGGTGAAAAAGGGAGACTGAGGTGTTGAGTGGGATTTAGCATTTTCAGAGTGCCTTCAAGGTACTGGACAGCGTGCTTTGTCTCCTTTAAAACTCTGAAGTAAGAAGTAGTCTCTCTATTCCAGGGATGAGGATACCAAAGCTGCCAAACCTTATGTAACATCCCCAGTTCACACAGGTAGTGAGTGGCTGAGATGGAATTTGAACTCAGGTTGGTCTGACTTCAAAGTCCACGCTGTTTATGTAACTCCACCCTTTCTCCTAATACCTAAGGAGAAGAACAGCGGAGCCAGAGAAAACAATGCTAACACCAACTGGAGTAACAACTAACCATTACGTAATGGTTACTATGAGCCAAGAGTTCTCCTCAATGCTCTTTTTTTTTTTTAAGTCCCTTTGTGTATTTAGAAAAACAGCTAATGTTTATTGAATACATGCTGTACATCAGGTTGTGAGGTAGGATATTTGTAGGCAATATTTCTCTGAGTCCTCACAACAGCCCTTTGTAAAAGGTGTTGCTACTGTTTTTGTTATTATTAGTTCCACTTTACAAATAAAGGGTGATCCAAAGAGGGTAAATCACTTGCACAAGCTAGTAAGGAGCAGGATTTGGACATAGGCGCTTGGCTCCAGAGCTGTACTCATTGGGCACAAGAGAGGAAATCAAAGGTCCTTGGACTCCCCCAATCACAGTTACCTCCACCCCATGAAGAAGCACCTTGCCCAAGCTGAGCATAAGGAAGGCCATCCTATCACCTTCTCGGCACCTCCCGCAGAGCCCAGAAAAGGAGCTCCACTCAGCTGCCCTCAGCTGGAAGGGGCAGCCACCCACAGCACTCCCCAGACAATGGGAGCTGCACACTCTCTTCTCTGCAGCTTGTCAAGTGAGATTGGAAGTCTCTACATGCAAAGAGCTAAGAATGGAAGGAGGGAGGCAAAAATGCCTCATATGCTAAGGGCTGGGGCATGTTGCATTGTTGTTCTGACAGTGGAACCTACAAAATGTTCAGCCCATAAGTCCATTTCAAAATGAAAGGCCCTGTGCGATTTTTAGAAGGAAGCCAAACTTCATTATTCCAGACCTGAACCATAATAGGTCTTCCGTGAATATTATTTTAAATCATCCAAACAAAGCATTTCATCAAAATTTTGTTGTTAACCTCTGAGCAAGAGGACTGAGCTGAAAATTCCATGGTGATATATGCCCTTACCCTCAGCTTCCTCATTTATAAAGTGGTTGAATAAGACCGACCTCTGGGAGCCGATGTGAGGAAAAAAGTAGAAAACATTGCAAAAGGCATAGGGGACTCCCTGGCACAAAAAACAGAGTTGTTGCTACGATTTATTTTATTGTGGGTACCTATATTATGACCATAGTTTTGATATTAGGACAACCCATACACAGCATGGAATATGTCCTAATGTGAGGGCCCATCTTGTTTAGTCTCACTTCTGTACCCAAGCTTTCCTTGCATCTACTCAGTTCCGACTCTGGTCGTAACACAGTGACAGCAACGGAAACAGTTGGGGCCTAGCCTTAGAGATGAGGCTCAGCCTGCACAGAACCGTTCTGAAGTGCAATATGGCTTGCTGGTGGGCTGACGTTTGTATTTTGGCTCTGCCTGGTTGCACTAGTTCCTCTGTTTTCAGCTCTTCATTCGATTCTATTCGATTTTTTTAAAAGTCGCACTTTACAGGAATCACACTCTTTTTGGAGAGCCCTAGAAAAACTCTCAAAACAATTTTCTTTCACTCATTTTGCATTTAACTGAAAACACAAAATAATGTGCACACTGTCACTAACAAACAGATATGAATAATGACTTGTAGGATCACAATTGGTTTACACTGATGTAAAGAGTTGAGGTTTTAAGGGTCAGGTACCATTTTTGTTCTATTCTAAATAAAATATGATTTTCTAAAGTAAATGATAGAAATGAAAAGAATCTTAAGATTCTCTTCAAACTCCATTATTTTTTATTGTTTTTCATGCATAATTGTAGACCACGATTTTTAGAAGCCATGGAAGTGTTTTGGTCTATATGGAATATGTGTGTTGAGTCATTGGTTAACAACAGAGGAATTTGTTTTGCTTATGTTGATAAACATAAATATTAGTGATAATCAGGATCTGACTGATGGTTTCTGTTCTTAAAATAATTAGTAGCTGGTAGTGATGATTCAAGGCCAGTTAATAAATTGGCTAAATAAGGGCATCCTGTAGGACTGGGGCAAAGAGAACCAGGTGAATTTGTTCTGTGACCTTGGGCAAGTCTCTTTACCTCTCCAAGACTCTGGTGCCCTATGCTGTCTTTGCTCAAGAGAAGCACTGATCTAAATTTTTCTGACCTAAGTTGATTCTCACTTTGTACATATGCTTCCTCAAAATGATGTGGCTTAATCAGTAGTAACCTTTAAGCAGCACGTGAACAAAGGAAGCCAATTCTCTGTTCCTGCCCCCATTCACAGTTGTGTACTTTATACCTCCTTTCATTAAGAACAGCTATTCTAAGAATCCAAGAGGTTAACTAGGACGTCCTCCTTGGTGGGGAGAGGGATTCATCACCTTCCTTTCCTACAAAGTCCCTGTAGGGCATTGTTCAGTGTTTTGCTCAATAAATGTTAAAGATTGATGATGGTTATCACTTTGTGATAAACCTTATCTGCAAAAACTTCTGTCCCCTCACAAATACCACATGAACATATACAATTCCTGGGGCTCTTTCTCAAACCACTGTGCTTCACATTTGTGCCCTATTCAAGACACTATCAACTCTGGTTTAAAATAGTTACTTTTAAATGTCCAGTTTAGTCTTGCCTTAGAGTCCGTTTTTCAATTTTTTTTTAAAGTGAGTCAGAAGTCCCACATAATAAGTCACAGAAAACATATTTGGGCTTTCTTGGCATATTTCTAGATGGGTAAGAGAGAAGTAAGGTGGAGGAACCCTTAGGTATTGGTATCATTTATTAAAATGACCTGTTTTTAAAAAGTAAGCTAAGGTGATTAATATAGCTTGTCACTGAGAGGTAAAAAAACACATATGGTGTTTAAAAGTGATGGTAGAGAAATTACATTGAGAAGATTGATCAAGTCTATATAATTCATGTGCTACCATGGAGACACAAACTGGGGGAGAGTGTGGTCTAAATTCAAACAGCAACACTTTGGGGCCAGTACACTATTATTTTAGACTAAATTTGGATGCTGAAGGTAAGAATGAGGAATGTTCTGCTGGGGAATGCATTTTTTCATCAAACATAGGTCCTAGTACTCCCTTTTCTTTTGTATCTTCCCCAATGCACACATTTAAATTCCCTGCCTGGACTCATTGGGACTTGAGTTTGCTGACTCATTGACTGATTCCTGAGATTAGATAGGAAAATTACCTTACAAAGTGATTCTGCTTATTTTCTAGTTTCAACCAGAGTATTATTCAGATGAAAAGAGAGTGAAATTGTCCTATTAGGAACTGATTTCACACATTGAGTTTGTCCCTCAAGGTTTTGGCTCAGAATCCAATGAAGGCTTGGTAACACTGCAGGGAAAGATTTTGAGATGTGTGGGTCAGTTATTTTATGGGCCCAGAGGTTGAGGACTGATAAAACATGACTCAGCTTGTCCCATGGAGAAGTGGTCAGGCGTGCTTCCAGGCCTGTTGTTAAAGGCTGGTTGAAAATGCTCTTTCCTTGGGAGAAACAATGGTAGAGGCTGAGGGATGATGTGGGTCTTGTACAGGATTCCCTCCAGTAACTCACGGGAGGGAAAAGGCTAGAAATCATTGTTTAATCCAGCACAGTGAGTTATGTAATCATTAAAGGTTGTGCTCACCAAGATGGTCAATTCTGAATTGAAATACTGACCTTTGCATCATTGGGGTAATATGTCTGGGATTGGGCTGCCCTGGATCCTGGTTCTCTTTTTGCAAAGCTTCACCTAGTTGCATGGCATCACAAGCTAGAAAGATCTGCGAGGAAGAGCTGCAGAAGTCATTTGAGTTAAGACCATGAGGTCCTTATTGCCCAACTACCCTGTTTCATTTTTTGATTCTCTCATACATGCTAAATCATGGCAGCAAATGGAAGGAGGGAGTAGTGGGGTCAAGGAGCCCACCAGGGTGGGGATGAAATACATGCTCCATGCCATGGCATGTAGAGCACTCCATGATTTGATCCCCTTGACCCTCACCCTCTCTGCCCTTCCCATTCTCTGCTTTACATTTTAGGTTTCAGCTACATCATGATGATGTGGGAGATTCCCCACATGAACCATGTCATTCCTTGTCCCCTGACCTTTGCTCACGCTGTCTGCTTGAAACTCTTGACTTGCAGCTCTCTAACTTAACTAATCCTGTAGAAACAAACACAGGTTCCACCTCTTCCAGGAAGCCTTCCATATTTTCCTTTCACCCCAGGCTGGATTACACACTTCCCTCTGACCCTATAGTACCCTGTGCTAATCTCTATCACTTGTACTTAATATATTAAGTTATAGATAACAGTTTATATCTGTCTTTCTAAAAATTCTGACCTCATTTAGGACAGGGATTGTGTCTTTTTCATCTTTGTACCTTAGCATCTAACACAGGGCCTACCACTCAGTAAGCATCTAATAAATAATTGCTGAGTGAAGGAGTAAAACAAGAGATGAGAACCGACATCTAGTAACCATCTGCTACGTGCAAGATAGTGTGTCAGATGTTTTGTTATTTAATCCTCACAAAATATGGAAAGCAGGCATTGTTATTCAAATTTACCAAATGAGGAAAATGAGGCTTTCAGAGAGGGAATACCCTTCCCTGGTATAATCAGTAAGTAACAGCAGCATCTTTTGAATCAAAGCCTCTGTGATTTCAAAGTCAGAGCTCTCCTCACAGTATCATTACCTCTTCCCAATAGCCATAACCTGCGCGGGCTGAGGATGGCATGGTTGGCAGGAGGAACCCAGGATTGCAGGCTAGCCCAGTGCATAATAAGACCTGTTTTAAAGACGATCTTTTGACTACCCAAGTTTGACAGTGCTTGAATCCTGTTGTGGGAATTAGGACCTTCACTAGCCAATCTCCTTGGAACAATTGCCCAGGGACCAGATTCCCCTTTTCACCCCAATATGACCTCAGGGCTCTTGCCTCAAAATTTTTTATTACTTAACATCCTACAGATAGCATTTAGCTTTTATAAAACCCACCCAATTCGTTATCTGCTCACATTTCTCCAGATGTTTCACCTCCCACTCCTGTCTTTCTTAATGACTCTAGGGGGTTGATTACCAGCAGGGTTAAACCTGTCAAATTATTCTTGGCTCTATTCCATTTCTGTAAAAAAAAAAAAAAAAAAATCCATCTCCAAAGTTCTATTCAAAATCTTCACCAATGAATCAATAATCATTTTTGGTGTGCTTTGTTTTTGTTTGTATTTTAGTTGAATCATAATATTAGAACTAGGTAATGGAGAATCTTTTCATTTTCCTATTATTCTACTCACCATGAAAATTTTGCTGTTGACCTTGCTTTTGTGTTCACTTCCCTCCTCTCTGCTACTCACACCTAATCAGAGAGCTAGACAGGCAAGAGGAGGCTGATGTGACTGCTGAAGGACTCTCCCTTTCAGAGATGCTCTTCACATCACATGTCACCATAGACCTCGTTGGTTAGGGCTACTTTTGTAGGACAGAGTAAAGGATATCACAGGTATACTGGAGAAATCAATAAATTTCTAACTGCTGATCTTTAGAGTGGAGAGTGAAGGCAAATATTCATGCAACAGATTTAAGGGGGCTGGCAGATTTCCCTTGTTCTAGATGCCAAAGTCTATCAAGGAGCTATATGGGAATATGGCAACTGAAGCCAGCCTTGAGACTCAAAGAAATATCACAAGAACTCCACTGAACCCCAGAGACTGGGTGCTCCCGTCCCCAACTGGGCCTATAACTTCTATCTCTCTCGTCAGGACAAGACTAGATAGTTCTGGGATGAATCCTGAGTTTCAAAATCCAGTTTCACCAACACAAAACTGACAATGGGAAGCAGAAGACACTGCTTTCTATCAACTTGGATTTTCAGTGTCACCAATGCTCTGGATCCTTTTTTAGAAATGGGAAGTCTCTTGATTGATGTTTGTAGCAAAGGAACACTGAAGCAAATCTCAATTCTGAGATCTTAGGAAAGTGCTCCAGTTCTACTTCTATTAAATAATAATGGAACTCATGCAACTTCTTCCTCCTTTTAAGGACCCAGATTCATGGAAGAAAACCATTATGCCCCAAAGTACAGCATTTACCTATAAAAATAACTATAATTTAATGTGTATGTTGCTCTTAAAATTGTATAAAACATGGTTTAGGTTAATATTTCTTTTGTGCAATTGGAAGAAGTCTGTATTAAAAGTAAGAACAAGAGTTATAACATAAGAAGAGACTGCTCTTCACAGAATTGCACTTCCTTTTGGATATCAGATACACATTTTTATAGACATAAAGTCAGAGACCATCACAGGAACTGTGCATTCACAGAATAAGAAGTCATTTTCTGAGATACAACTCAATTTTTTTCTTTTTTTAATTTTACAAACCTTGCAACTTCATCTCAAGGATTCTTGCCATCCACATACTCCAACTTAAGGTTGAAATTATCTAAATGAAATTGACTATTTTATTGTTAACCTACAGTGACCAATTCTTCATGCTTTTTATACATGGTACCTACACACACACACACACACAGAGCAATAATATGATTCTTGGGATCATTTTATAAGATTAAAAATCCCCTTTTTCTGATAAACAGGATAGAATAAACACACACACACACACACACACATTAGATGAAATTTTAAAACAAAACTTTGTTTTCCAGGAAAGGGTTGCAATGAAAGCTTTCTCAGGATTAATTCACCGTACATTGGACAGCTTCAGGCTCATGTTTTAAAATATACTACAGCTCTTTGGCAGGCCAACCATGTTTGTCAAAAAGGTATTTTTTATGTCAACAATGCCTCATATGCTGATGGGTTTTTTATACATTAATTTTTAATCCAAATATTCAAATCCAAATATTGAATATACTTAATTGGATTTGACTGTATCTGTTTATTTGGCCAGAATGTTATCAGAGTAGATGAAACCAGATAAAATTGCTAATCTGGGACCACAACTTGTCATCCCTGATCACTCATTTTTATCTGTATACAGCAAATTGGAGCACCCTGACATTTCTCATTTGCTTACATGACATATTTTGCCAATTCCCTTGCTCAGTTGTTACACTCGGCTTTGCAGTAGAAATATTAAACATAATGTACTTTAGGTGCTCCTTTGCACATAGAAGTATTTTTAATCGAAGTTGTCTATACATTCTCCAAATACCCAGATTATTAATTATTTTGGTCAAAAGATCCCAATTAAGTAGAGGGCATAAAATCCAACAGTCGTACATTGACTATTTGATGTCATAGAGACCAAATTGGTCTTGTGCATCCAACCTCACCACCTCCTAAAGCATTCTCTATGAAGTGGCCAAGTTTAGGCACACTTAATTTGTTCCTGTGAACGTGAGGCAAGCTCTTGAAATAGTCGAGGTGAATTTGGTCTTTCTTCTTTCAAAGGTGGCTTCCTGGCCACTTGCTGTGCAGACTCACATTCCTGGATGGAAAAGAAATCTTAAGGTGATCCTGTCTCACCAAATCCAAGAGCTCCCGATAATTCTCTCTGGCCTTTAAGGACCATTTCATGGCAGTAAAAGAGCAATAAAATTGCATGCAAGAGTGGAAACATTTCATCAAAGTGTATAACTCAGTACTAGGAGGAAGAGTTTGAGGTACTTCTAAACCAGTCTTTGAAATACAAGATACTGTTCTGTCTCTCCTCTTATACCAAGTTTCTGAAGGGTAGAAATTTTAGTCTTTTAGTTTTCTATCCTCACCTCAATACTTAGGGTTCAACAACTGTGTGCTTAGTAACTAAATTCACTTTCCTTGCTGGTGTTTTTTTGTTTGTTCGTTTGTTTTTTGTTTTGTTAACACCTGTGGCCTTTGCCACACACTTAACATATTTATTCCTTTTATTAATACTTGTCTTTTCTGTATCTGCCTTACCTAGAATGCAGGCATTGAATGTGTGGGCATTATCTTATATTTCTGTATATCTCAGCACCCGATTTCTTCCCCGTGCATGACAGCTGCCCATCTTGTTTATTACTCATTGACTCAATAAAAATCACACTGCAATTCCCAAGATCTAAAAATCTTTCTTTATGGCTAAAAGGTTGTAATTGTTGAAGCTGTGCAATGTACACATGGAGATCATTATTCTCCTAATTTTTGTATACTTTTGAAAATTTGCCTAATACAAAGTGTGACAAATAAAAGTATTATGCTGTGGTATTTGAGTGCATTCTAATTTGTTTTTTAAATTGTTTTTTAAATATCCAGTTTAGGCTGAATATTTCTAATTTCCTCCCAGAGTTCATTATTAAATTCCTGAATGAAATATAACTCATTACTTATTTAGCACCAACAGAATTCTTTCACTTTTTTTGCACAAGTTTTGTTAGACTAACAATATCAGTGGATATTGGAGAGATACTGTTTTATTATCTCTTATTTTAAAAAGACTGTGTACCCAAGAGATAGGTGAGGATGTGAAATGGGACATATTTCTGAGTTCATGTCCACATATAAGCAGTAGAAAACAAAGTCAGACTGCTGGACACATGTATTACAGGCCCCCACCTTCTTCCCATTCCCTTAGAACTGGAGGAGAGACAATCAGAAAGAAGAAAATATCTAGACCCGCTCTTGAAAGGATGGGAGAGCCCAGTGATTTTTTAAGTGGCCTGGCAAAACATCTTGAACTGCTTTTTAAACCTTTAGGACTTGGCAAAATTCAAAACACGTTTTGCCAGGCACTTTTTCCCTTAATTTTTAAGCCCCTGTGTATTTCAAGGGAAATTTAATCCGTATGTTTCTGATTCATTTACACTTAACTCATCAAAATACTGTTTTGTAAGAGCTATTTGATGTCTAAGATGCCGTACAAGCATTTTATGTCTTTCTTTTTTTTTTTTCCCCCAAACCATGGAGTTGCTTTTTGCCAGCAGTGATCAGAACTTCAACCACTGGAGACTTAATCTCAATTTTCAACTAAGGACCTGCCAAATGCAAATGTCTTTCAACTTGTCCAAACGTTTTCTTTTGGTGCTGCATAAGAGTGCATGGCTTGTCAGAGAGGACTATAGTCATTGAAAAAACATACAAGGAACATGACAATCTTCCTTGAAACACTGATGCAATTTTCAGTTAAATGACATCTTTTCTGCAAGATCTTTTGCAACCTTCTGCAAGTAAATATGCATGGGTCCATATTCTTAGAACTTTTTGGACCGGCCTGTGTTTTAGCACCGATTAAACACTCCACTGCAGTGATTATGTATGGGTTTGTCTTCTCCCTTTTCCTTGATGTTTGTTAGGATTTTGGTGACAACAGAAACCAATTCTCACAAAGTAAAATGAAATAAGGATTTTGTTGAGGGTATACTGGGCAGGACCCACAATAAATGGAAGATTAGAGAACCAGGACTAGAACCTGGGTAACTCCAAGCATCCAGGAACTACTGTGGAAAATAAGGGTCTCCAACTTTCTTTTCCATTCTCGTGTCATTAGCCTCAAGATTCAGAGCAAGAGAAGTTCAATTGGCTCAACATACTTGATTTGCATACCTCCTTGCTAGAGGACGGTAAAGCATCTAAGTTTCTATCCCAGCCAAAATTCAGTCAGTAGGGGAAAGCTGAATTCCCAGAGGCAAACAGAGAAGATGAATTGAATATTGCCAGATCCTTCAGGGCAAAGATTATTCTTCATCTATATATCCCTAGAGTTTAGAATAAGGCTTGGTATATGGTACATCATATAGAGTCCAAATTAAATCTTTAAGAAACTATTTCTTAAAAGAAGGACAATGGTGGAGAACTATAGTACACTTGTATGACTGGTAAATGCATTAAAATAGAAATGGGGGATGCAGGTAAGAGGGAGTAAGCATACTCCACCCCGTTTCTCACTGTACTGAATGCATGAAGCAGCTAGTGAGGACTCTGAAAAGTAAATAATAGCAGAAGACCAGAATTCAGAAAACCACCAAACCAGTGATGGATTTACAATTTTTATTTCCTCCCAGGCCTGAACTCAACATACTGGAAGTGGGCACCAGGTTGCAGACAGAGAGAGTTCCAGGAGAAACCTTCTAGTTCTGGCTCAAAGAAAGGGAAAGGGAAACCTAACCTTTAAAAAAAAAAATCTCTCTCTTTTCTTTGTCCTATACCCCAGATCCCAAGCAATCACAAGTAGTTGGTCTGCAGAAGCCAAAACTCTGAGAGACAGGCACATTTCTATCCATGCAGTAAAGCTATGGTTCCCAGAGTGTGGGACCAACTAGTATTGCTCTCTAACCTCCCAGCACTAGGTCCTGGATATGGACTCAGTCAATTGCAGAAGTGCATGACAGAGCAAGTTTACTAAGCCTTCTCTTTCTGGTTGGAGAACCAAACAAAAGGAGACTGAAGGGGGAAAAAAAAGTAGCCAGGAGATTGCAGAGAGGAAGGAATTCACCAAAGTGACAAGAGAAAGTTGTTTAATGAGCTCCTGGGCTCACTCCCTGAACTGCACATGCATGGATCTGATCTGATCAACATACCAAAGACTTTGGGAACTAAACTGATAGACAGAACACAATCTAGGTCCCAAACTGGCCACTGGGTGACATACACACAGATTTAATACTGCAAAGTCATTGACAATGGAATTGACATTAGAACCACAGCTCACAGAAGGCATGTTGGAACTCAGAGCCTGGACCTAGAGCGTTTTCCTTAAGATATAAACAAGAACCAGAGCCTCATAATATTCAAAATGACCAAGATACAATTCAAAATTTCTCAGCATGTATGGGAAAAGAAAATCAATAGAGGCCATTGTTGTCATGGCACAGATATTAGAATTGCCAATCAAGGACTTTAAAGCAGCTAATATTAAAATGCTCCTGCAAACAATAGCAAACACTCTTAAAACCAATGGAAAAATAAAAAGGCAGCAAAGAAAAGAAATACAAAGAATAAACTGAAAAAATGTAGAGCTGGAAAACACAGTAAATGAAATTTTAAAAACTCACTGGATGGGTCCAACTGCAGAAAGGGGATGCAAGAAGAAAGAAACACTAAACTTGAAGTAAGATCAATAGAAATAATCCAATTTGAACAATTAAATATATATATATATATTTGATTAACAGCTCATCAGGGACTCATCAGTCAATAACAAAAAGCCTAGCATTTGTATCATTGAAAAAGAAAGGATAAAGAACATAGAAACAAAAAAAAAAATGTTTGAAGAAGCAGTGAATGAAAATTTTCCATATTTGGTGACATTAACTTACAAATAGAGGAAACTGTGTGAACTCCCAAAAGGATAAACCCAATGAAATCCTATGTTGAGACATGTCATAATCAAACTGTTGAAAACTAAAGACAAAGAAATATTTTGAAAACATCTGTATTTCTATATAGATAGTTAAATTCTATATACAGTGAAAACAACCTCCAGGAATGAAGGTGAAATAAAGTCATTCTCTGGTGAAGAAAAACTGAAAGAATTCATTGCTGGCATATCTGCTTTAGAATTGCTAAAGGAAGTTCTTAAGGCAGAAGAGAAATTATATGAGAGGGTAACTCAGAATATCAGTAATGGGGAATAATGATAAAAATGGTAAATATCAGGTTAAATTACAACAGACTATTCTCTTGAGTTATTAAAAGCATGTTTGACAGTCAAAGCAAAAATTACAACATTGATGGGATTGTCAATGTATATAGAAGCAATATATAACGATTATAATATAAGGAGAGAAGGTAAATTGATCATTATAGTAGTAAGCTTTCTACGTTCCACATGAAGTGGTTAAATTGATTCTAAGCAGACTGGGAAAGTTGCATATACATATTGTAATTTCTAGAGTAACCACTAAAAAACATCTATATGAAGATATATAGTGAAAAGCACAATAGATAAGTTAAATTAAAATACAAAAAATATGTTCAAATAACCCCAAAGAAGGCAGGGAATATTAAAGATAGAAGCAAAAAACAGATTGATTGAACAGAACACAACCTAAATAGAACTATATCCAAGTATATAAATAATTTCATTAAGTGTAAATGGCTTAAACATTTTAATTAAACCAGAGATTAAAAGATTGGGTTAAAAAAATAAAGTGTTCACAAGAAATTCATTCCAAATATAATGACTTACATAGGTTAAAAATAAACAAATGAGTAAAGATAAACCATGCACTACACCAAACACTAATAAAAGAAAGTATGAGTGGCTATATTATAGCAGGAAAAGTAGACTTCAGAGCAAAGAAATTGCCAAGGATATAGAGGAACACTACATAATGATAAAAAAGAACAATTTACCAAGTAGATATTGAATCTTAAATATGATGCACTTAAAAACAGAGTTTCAAAATAAGTGAAATAAAACCTGACTGAATTGAAAAGAAAAATAAATCCACAAGAATTGTAGGAGACTTTAACATCTTCTCCTATTAACAGATAGAAGTCTCAAAGGAAATTAGAAAATATTTTTAACTGAACAAAAATAAAATTACAATATATCAGAATATGTGGAATGCAGCTAAAGCAGTGTCTAGAAAACCATTATAGCAGTAAATGATTATATTTGAAAAGATAAAGGTCCCAAATAATTGATCTAAGGTTACACCTTAAGAAACTAGAAAAAGAGCAAAATAAACCCAGAATGAAGAAAATAATAAAGATAAGAGCAGAAATCAATAAAATAGAAAACAGTAAAACAATAGAGAAAATTAATGAAGGCAAAAGCTGGATCTTTGAAAAACTCAATAGAACTAATAAACCTTTAGCAAGAATGACAAAGGGAAAAAGAAAAAAGACAAAGATGATCAATCTCAGGATATCACTACAGACCCAGAAGACATTAAAAGAGTAATAAGAGAAGACTTTGAACAATTCTGCACACATACTTTCAAAATCTTAGTTGAAATGGATCAATTCCTTGAAATTGAGAAACTACCCAAACTTTTCCAACATGAAAGAGATAGCCTGAATAGACCTACACCTCTATCTGCTTATATATATAGACAAAATAATGAAACTTGATACATACCACACACCTTATTAAAAATTTAACTCAAGAGGAGTGGATGTAGCTCAAGTGGTTGAGTGCCTGCTTCCCATGAATGAGGTCCCGGGTTCGATCCCCAGTACCTCCTAAAAAAAATAAATAAATAATTTAACTAATGGATTACAGATCTAAGTGTAAAACACAAAGTTATAGACCTTTTGGAAGAAAGTCTTTGGGACCTGGAGTTAGGCAGAGTTCTTAGACATGTCACCAATAGCATGTTCCATAAAAGAAAAAGAAAAAAAGTTAGATGGGACTGTATAAAAACTAAGTACTTTTGTTCTAGGAGATTGTGAACAGAAAGAACAACTCAAGTTATAGACTGGGAGAAACCATTTGCAAATCAAATATTCGGCAAAGAACTTATACCTAGAATATATAAAGAACTGTCAAAACTGAATAAGAAAACAATCAACTTAATTTAAAAATGGGCAAAAGTCTTGAAAAGACATTTCATCAAAGATGATGGCAAATAAGCACGCAAAAATATGTTCAGCATCATTAGCCATCAGGAAAATGTAGATTAAGACTGTAATAGGTTATTGCTACCCTATTATTAGAATGTGTCAAATTAAAAAGACCAAGCGTTGGACCGATGGCAGCCAAAAGTGAATGTCTTAAAGGAAATGGGACTTTACTTCAATTCGTCAGAGTAACGGCAGTGCTGGTCTAAATAGGCAATGGGCCCTTAGCAGAGAAATGAAATAGGTCACTGAGTCTTTCCAAGTCCTTTGATCCAGCTGCATGTAGTACTGATATTGATTTAAGGTGAGCAGGAATTCAGTCACTGCTCATAAAACCCATCCAAATGTTTAAAACATAGAGCTTAAAGTTCATTGCATCCTATGTTTCAGTCTAGGCCTGGGTGCCTGAATTCAGTCTGGTATACTGTATCCAGGTTGTATCAGTTCTCTTCATACATAAAGCCAATGTGCTTCAACTGCTTTCTTGGATACAGGTGTGGACAGCCTAGTTTTAAAGTGATGTGCTTGGGGAGGGACAATAGGGAAAGACAAGGCGTCAGGAAGAAAATTGTTGCAGAATCGTTATTAAGGCATCCAGGCATAAAGAAGAACCATATATGAACCCTCATAGATTTTAATGCTGCCCAAGTTTGAAGATGAAATGAAGAATGCTAAAAAAAAAAAAAAACAAGTACAATAATTTAGCATATGTTTTAGGGAACAAATAAATCAATACATAACATTAATCCATTTATATGAAATATTTTTCCTTCACCAAGGAAGGCAAACTGCATTGGCTGGCATGGATGCTACAAATATCAAAGTGCAATATGGCTGAAGATAGTACAAGGAACAAAAGCACAGATAACTGGAGCCTGTTGTACCTGGTTTATATCTTGGTTCTATTATTTGCTGTGAAAGCAGAGAAAATTGTTTAATCAGTCTAAGCAACAGATTCATAATCTGTAAAAAGTGTCTACTTAATTTAGTTGTTAAGAATTAAGTTAGAAAATTCATGGAAAACACTTAAAAAAGCCCCTGACACAGAGCAAAGGCTGGAAGATCTTCTCCATTATTATTTTACCATCATTGTAGAAGAGACGCATTGATAAGCATTCACAAATCCTAGAAAAAGGAGAGGTGTACACTTTGCAAAATTCTCAGACCCTCTGAAAGAGTACATATGAATCCCTGAGCGTTCATTCAGTTTGGGCAGGCTATCAAAGGAAAACGATCCATTTTTTATGTAATGTATACAGAAAGAAGTTCAAACATTAGGGGATTTGGATTTTGACCTGGGTTTGCCACCATTTGGCTGGGTGATCTTAAAGTAGTCACTTCACCTTTCTGGACTGCAGTCTATGCCTGTAAATTGTTGAGTTGGCCACAGTTGTCTCTCGTGTTCTTGCCAGCTTTCAGATTTTATGAGCTCGGCCATGATCTGCCATGGGGTTTATGTGGTCATCCCACCAGCTACTAATCCATCCATCATGATTATAGACCAACCACACAAATCAACTAAAAAAGAGTGGGCTCTGCAGTTCAGGCCGACTCCAGCTCTGTCTTCCTTAGTAAGGAAAGAGAAGAAACAAGACATCTCCTGTCCCCAGATTAATGACATGCTGAGAGTTGTCAGGTGCTCAGCTGCTGGTCTTTTGTGTTGATTATGCCTTTAGTATGACAATGTCTTTGCTTTTGTTTCTTGCAAGAATTAATAAATTACTTATGGCATTTAATAAAAGACAGATGTTCCCAGTGAGAATGGGGGCCCATTCATTTTGGTTGGATTGTTCTTGCTGTAGTGAATAGAAGCAGACGGAGTAGGTGATCCAGAGGATATTTTGCAAGACCAAAGTCATCTGCAGACAGTAGAGCTGAGAACAATTGCTCTGTATAATTCAAAATAGATGGGGCAATGATACGATATTTAAAATTGGAAAAAGCATTTGGTTTGTATCATTAATAACAAATGAGCCCTATGGCCCAGAAACTGTTCCAGATGCTATGAAGTGACTTTATATAACAGAGATGGTATAGCTAGCAAGTCAATGTTTATTGAAAAGCTGCTATGAACAAGACATATTTTAGGCTTATACATGAGGCTTCAACATTATATGAAACACATTCAAAACAAAAAAACCTAGAGACCTTAACTCATAGATATTAAATAATTTGTCAAATGTCACATACCTGGTTCAGTTTCATTCTGGCATTTGAATTCATTTATGAATTCAATAGTCTGTGGTTTGGTTTTGTTCTGTAAAACCTTAAACTTCAGGAATGCTATAATCTTTCTAGACACATAACACAAACTAAAAATTTACAATTTCACCTAAAACTGTTCAAGTAGCAGATGGTATGTTTAAGCCACTGTGGTAGATTAGATGATTATTTTTGAACAATAATCCCTCTACCTCCATGAAAGGAGCATACGTCCATGTCCCACTGACATTTAGCCAAGTGACATGCTTTAGACTCTCGGTGGGTGGAGTGTAATTGACTTTAGGTTTAGCCATGTGACTTGGCTTTAACAGATGTGATACCAGCACAGAATTGAAAGTGCTTGGGTGGTTGGGCTCGTGCCCTTTTGCCTCTGTTGTTATAAGAGCTCCCCCAAGAAGTTGTATCCCTTCAGCCTGGGCCCAAAAGTGCACACACCAGGTAGACCTGAGCCCTGCTGACAGCCAGGAGACAAGCCCAGCTGGACACACAGCTTGAAACAGAGCTGCTCAGTCTTACGTGATTGAGAAGAAGTCCTTGTGGTATAAAGCCATTAAGTCTGGAGTGGTTTGCTTCACAGCAATAGCTTTTCAGTCACCATGAGGGGATCTTTTTTTTAAATAATAGGAAATAGGGCTGTTTTCTGCTCCAACTATAAAATCTACACAGATTGGAGTAGAGCAGACATTCCTAATGAAATGAATGACTTTCAGACTATACTGGTACTTGACAAATGGAACTGGTCCTCTAAGAAAATCAGACAGGGGTAGCTTAAATACGAAAGCACTGAGAAAATGGTTCAGAGAGGCATGAGTTGGCAGGGGTCATCCCAACACAGTTGAGGGAAAAGAAATTCAACCCAGGGACCCCAATTTCTATAATAAATACCTCTCGACTGGAGATGCATGCATGGAGAAATCACAGCCCAGAATGATTTGATCATTGAAACATATTATCAATATGCCCTGGGTCATGTCTCACCAAGCATCTTCCATCCTTCTGATTATGATGTGACTTCTCTTGAGTATCTGCCAGTAGGGAGAAAATAAACAAGTCATGGCAATTTGAGAACTCATGTCCGAATTATAGTTACAGTTGTCAGTGTATATTGATGTATTGGCATCTGGGGTTAAACATCAGTTTGTGAATGATCAATATGAGTTTGATTTTGGAAAATGCATCTGTTCTATATGCCGACAAAATCCATTTCAAAGCCAAAAAGCTTGTGACCTGACTTAAGTAAGATCCACGTGGAGAGACCTATTGGTACTCACCCACCTCTTCTAAAGATCTTCTGACCTCACCAGTGTGGTCTTTTCCCATCAAAAGTGCTAATATTGCCAACCAGAAGAAATGAACGTTTATGTTTATTCTAAAATTGAGATTTCATGATTACTTAATGTAATAACTGCAAAAATGAAGTTGTGCAGTTAATAAGGGTCAAACAAATTTGAAAAATGGAGGATTTGGGAGTTCTGAGGCATCAAGGGAAGGCCACTTCACAGGAAGTGCAAACTCCCACCTGGCAAAAGGGTTAAAAATTGAACAGCAAGGTAAATGGATTTAACATCATGGAGGAAAATGTGAAAATGGAGCCTGGCATCCTCAATGACAAATGAACCCTAATCATTGGAAATGCTGAGATTTGTGAAAGGGAAGACAGAAAATCGTGTAGGATATGACACTGGAACATAAAAGCTGTAAGAGCTATTGAATTTGTTTAATACACATAAAACTTTTCAGAGCACAGGTAAGGACGTGAGTGAATAAATATATTCTGTGGAGAAACAATTGTGGTTGTTCTAAGGGTATAGAAATGTGGTTAATGAGAAGTAGGTGATCACAAAGCATTTCTTAAACTATTTTTCAAATATGCATCCCTTTGTGATGAGAGGATGATCACAAGGCTAGGCTAGACTGGTGACTAAATGGACAGATGTACAAAATGCTAGGGGCTCAATCCCCACCCTCATCCTCAGAATGTTTTTACAGTCAGGTTACACACTTAATCCGACAACCCTTCCCTGAAAATTTAAGAAGAAATTAGGCAGTAATTTCACACAGTTTCCTTCACCTGTCCCTTACGAAAAATAAAATCGAGGAAGACACAGAAAGGATTATCTTCATTTTTGAGGTGAGAAACTCAAACATCAAAAAGGGTATAAGACTTAGTCAAGGGTGCTCAGCTAACAGTAGCCTGCTAGGGTAAGATCCTGAGAGTAGAGTGTGCACATCTCTTCATAACTCCATGTTAAATGATGTCACGTTGGCGGTGAAAGATTGGCTACAGTGGGAGTATTTACACATGGAAATGGGCAAATGCTACAAATTCGGGGTGCTCCACCCCCACCAGCCAGAAGAGCCATACCACCAACTAGAACTCAGATCTTGTAGATAGAAATTCCATCCACTAGCCTACTCTGCACAAGATAAAAAATAGTTTGATTTACCAAATCTTCTGGTATTATGCTCCTTGTACTGACCCAAACCCTCCTGCATTCTTTCCCATAGCTGTATTTATAGGAGCCCACAAATGTGCAGGCAGAGACCTCTAGATGCAACTCTAACACTTAGCAGAAATTTAGTGTTAACATCATTTTGCTAATGATGTTAAGACCGCCTTTTGGAGCAGAGGGGGAAAAACATTTAGATGCCAACAATTTAATAAAAGTCAAATATCTTGTGTAACTATCACTTTAAATCTTTGGTTGGCCTGAATCTGAACACACATGGATCCTGGCTTTGATTGCTAAATATTCCAGCCAGGTGCATAGACAAGAATACCATGCTTGGATATTGAGTATCATTTTACTCATTCATCCTTTAAAAACATATAGGGAGGTCATTGCCATTCATATTTAAAATACATATTTAAATATTAATATCAGTTTACTACAAACCAATGTTTCTCAAACACTTTCAAAGGCTCTACTTTTGTTCACATTATTTTAAGAATTCTAGACCTAAAATGATTTTTCATTGTACTTACCACAAATGTCACATGTGTCTTAGTGATGGTATAAATTCACATTCTTCTATTCCTCTGATTCCCAACCCCTCAACCTCTAATTGACCATATCTATTCCCTCTACAAAGACCTTATGTAGCCAAGAAGAGTCAATGAAAACACCAGCAGTACCAAAAATATGAAAGGAAGCCAGTAAGAAAAGCAGATTGTAGTAGGAATAGAAGGATCTGGAAGTCACAATAATTACATTTTCACTTTAACTTAGCTGTTGCTGAAGAAAACAATTTTGCCTGGGCTGGCTTCATTTTACACTGAAGTTGGAAGATGGAAGATTTCTTTTTTAAGCATTTATCCAAGGATTATGTCATCAGGACAAGGTCTGATTTAGTCCCCAAAAAGGTTATAAGAAAAGAATAGTCAATCATATGTCTCTAGAGATAAGGTAACTCTATGCAAAAAAGGGTATGGGGAAGTACGTATGTAGCTGTTAGGAGGAAGTTCTCACAACGCCTCGCCAGATGCAGTACTTCTCTCACTGTGCCATCCTTGCCTCTTTCTCACCTGTGTCCACACCAATAGAGGACTTGGTTACCTGTGAGCATACCTCCCATCCTAGAGTGCCATACCTTAAACCCTGAAGCCTGTACTGACCACATCTATGAACAATTAAGGGAAAACCGTGGGGTCATTCTGCCATGCAGAGGTCTAGGCACAGCCTCAAGTATCAGAAGATGGGCCAAGGACATTTTCAATAAGCCTCCCAGATAAGATGGAATTGAAGTTAGTGTTGTGTAGCATTGTCTGGATGACTATTCATTGGGGGATGACTGCATTTCCTCCTGGGATGAGAGGTAGGACTAGATGGCTTCTCATATATATCTGTGGTCTCCTAAATTACCTTGCTCGCCATTTGGATAATGCAGAAAACTCAGTAGAACCATGTCATTTTCTCAAGGGGAAAGGGCTGGTGGAGAAAGAAGTGAAGTAGAGGGAAAAGCAAGAAAGAAAGGAAGAAGGGAGGAGAGGGAAAGGGGAAAGTTGTAGTATGCTTTGCTATGTGCCAGGTACAAACCCACATTTACCTTAAGAAGGTGGAGCCAGCTCAAATGAAGGGATTTTCTTCATTTTACAAGACCTAGCCTGGGCACCTTAACTATACTTTTCTGACCGCAGTTAAGCAGCTGTGCCACTAGAGAAATCACTACCATTATTGGCATCACCAGCAAGTAATTTTTGCTTAGTTCCCATAAGTAACATTGCATTGTTCTTGGGAATAGAAAGGTGGGTGAGAGGTGGGTCCCAGGAGAATCATCATTTAAATTCTATTCAGTGGGTGATCTTAATAGGTTAAGTGTACCCTCTCCATGATACAAAGCAGAAACAAGACTATTCTTCATGCTTAAGCCAGAATCCTCTTCCACTGGGAAGAAATAAGACAGTCATTTTAAAATGTCAACACTAGTTTAGAGTTCAGAAGTGGGGAGGAAAAAGAGAAAAAAAAAAAAA
>JAQZBX010010041.1:0-44958 GCA_029593785.1 Cabassous unicinctus
TATTGGTATCCTTGGGTTAAAGGTGATTCTCATGTAGACAGCATATAGCTGACTCATATCTTCTTATCCATTTCATCAGTCTGTGTCTTTTGATTGGGGATTTTAATCCATTAACATTCAATGTTATTACTGTTAAGGCAGTTACTATCCATTCTGACCTTTGGGTTTTTTCTGTCATATTTTATTTTCACCACTCTTTTTATTCTTTTAATTACTTTTACTCATATATCTTCCATTTCTAGACTCTATTCCAAGCCTCTCTCTCCTGTTTTTTCAGACTGTAGCACTCCCTTTAGTATTTCCTGCAAATCTGGTCTCTTGGTTACAATCTGTTTATCTGGGAATATTCTAAACTCACCCTCATTTTTGAAAGACTATCTTTCTGGATATAAAATTCTTGGCTGACAGTTTTTCTCTTGTACTATCTTAAATATATCATAACACTGCCTCTTGCCTCCATGGTTTCTGATGAGAAATCGGCACTTAATCTTATTGGGTGCCCCTTGTATAAGATGCATTGCATTTCTCTTGCTGCACTCAGACTTCTCTGTCTTTGGCATTTGACATTCTGATTAGTATGTGTTTGGCCTAGGTCTATGCAAATTTATTTGGATGGGGGTACTTGTCCTTCTTGGGCACGGATATTTACGTCCTTCAATAGGTTGGTGAAATTTTCTTACATTATTTCTTCAAATATACCTTACTTTTCCCCTTTTCCCCTTCTGTTCTCCTTCTGTGACACCCATGACACATATGTTTGCATGTCTCTTGCAGTCATTCAGTTCTCTGGAAACTGTTCAATTTTTTCCATTTTTTTATTTATCTGTACTTTTGTATGCTCACTTTTGGAGGCCGTGTCTTTAAGCTCACACATCCTTTCTTGTGCCTCCTCAAATATGCTGTTATATGCCTCCAGTGTATTTTTTATTTCATTTATTGTGCCTTTCATTCCCATAAGTTCTTCTCTTTTTCTAAGTATGCTTTCAATTTCTTATATTTTTAAAATCTTTAGCCATTCATTGAATTTATTAAGGAGATTTGTTTGAACATCTGTGATTAGTTGTCTTAACACCTTTATGTCATCTGGAGGCTTATCTTCTTCCTTTGACTGGACCATATCTTCCTGTTTCTTGGTGTGGATTGTAATTTTTTTTGGTGTCAGTGTATTTATTCTGGGCTCAGTTTCTCTCATTAGTTTAGGATTTTCTTGCCCTTTCTACCTTGCTGGTTCTGTAGTAGGAGCTGATAATGTAGTTGGTAATGTAAGCTGTGGAGGCTGAAGCTGCCTGCATTGCTCCAGGAACCAGTGAAGCCTTCCCCACCTTTCTCATCTGCTAGGGGTAGGGATGGAGCCACAGCAGTGATAGTAATCCAAGCTGTGCAGGCCAAGACCTTTGGACATCATTTCTAGACTCTCTGGAGCGCCAACAATATAATCTGTGTGGGTTGAAAGTCTCTGCAGTTGCCCTGATAAGCTGAGAGAGTACTGTGCCTTCTGCATTTAAGGCATAAAGATGAAACCACAGGTGCCCAACAGTTTAGTCCATGTGGGCCGAAGCATCTGCAGTTGTCCAGAGAATTTGAGGAAACACAGCTACCCTCCTATCTTTTGGGGAGGCAGGTATGGAGCTACAGGTGTCTGAGTATCCAGTCTATGCAGGTGAAAGTGCCTGCAGTTGTTTAGAGAGGCTCTAGAAACACCAGGCCCCTCCTATCTTCTGGGATTTGGGCAGGGATGGAATCGAAGATACTCAACACACCAGTTTAGGTGGGTGAAAGCACTTGCAGTTGGCCATAGAGGCTGGAGAAACACCAGCCCCCTCCTATCTTAGGGGAGATGCAGGCATGGAGCCCCAGATGCTCAACAATCCAGTCCATGTGGGCTAAAAGTGCCTGAAGTTTTCCAGAGAGGTTAAGGAAATAGGTTATCCTATTAGGGGACAGGGATAGAGCTAAAGGTGTCCAAGTATCCAGTGTCTGTGGGCTGAAAGTACATGTAGCTGCCCAAAGAGGCTCAAAAAACATCAGCCTCCTCTTATCATAGGAAAGATGGGGACAGAATCGAAGGTGTTCAACAAACCAATCTGTGCAGTTTGAAAGCACCTGCAGTTACCCAGAGAGGCTGGGGAAACACTGCCCCCTTCTTGTCTCATTGGGAGTAGGTTTGGCACCATGGGTGCCCAATAGCCCAGTTCATGCAGGCCAAAAGCACCTGCAGCTGTCCAGAAAGGCTGGGGAAACACAGCTCCCCTCCTTTCCCATGGAGGAAGATGGAGTAGAATTGAAGGTGCTCAACAAACCAGTCTGTGTGGGCTGAAAGCACCTGCAGTTGCCCAGAAAAGCCAAGGAAACACAGCTCCCCTCCTATTCTGTTGGTGGAGATGGAGCTCCAGGTGTTTGACTATCTAGTCTATGCTGGCCAAAAGCTTCTATAGTTGCCTGGTGAGGCTGGTTCAGGTCCTCCTAGCTACCTCTTTGCCGGAGATGGAATGGGTCCTATAGGCCAGCACTCTGATCAGTCTTGGTGGAAATAAGTCGGTCCTTACTGTCACTGTGATTTCCAGTCAGCTTTGCTTCCCCTCAGGCCGGGGGGCTGAGTTAAAATGGCAGCTCCTGGCCTCTTTCCAACTTGGACAAGTTCAAACTTTAACTGTTCTAAGGATTATACTTTAGTCAGCCAAATTTACTAATCAGTAGCTGAAGTCGGTGCTTGACAGTCTCTTCTTCTCCCATTTTTGGGAAATGGAGCTTCCAACTCCAGCCATGGAATAGCATCAGAGGTGTCTTGTGCCGCCAATGGAGGATGGCCACCAATCTCTGTTGCGTGGAATGCTCTACTCAAAAAGTAGTAATTTCTGACATTATAATATTGTTTTTGCAAATAATTTCAACACTTAGAATGGATGCAGCTATTTAAGGGAAGTTCTGGTTTCACTTATGAGCTGTGTAGCTAGAATAGCCAGAAGGACTTTTCTTTGAACAGAATTGGTCTATTTGAGCTAAACTGGAAAGTTCTCCTGCCTGAGAAAATAGTCATGTGTTTCTTTTGCATGGGAGAGAAATGTTTTGTACTTTATTTCTCTTTTCCATTTTCTTCCCGAAACAAACACTTAGGAAAGCAAATTCTTAAAACACTATTAGTCTCCGTGGCTTGCATAGTGACAACAGGATGATAGTATCAATCAGATGACCTGAGTTCTAGGCCACACTCAGCGACTGAACTAAATCTGTGACTTTGGCCAATTCCTGTAAATATTTCAGACCTCAGAAAATTTTTCTGCAAAATAGGAGATTTGGCTTTAATAGAAAATTTTATACTGTGCTCTGAGGAGTCACAATGGTTCACTGGAGTCCCTTTAGGTGCTGCCTGGCAAGAAGACTAAGCTGCCAGGCAACAGCATTTTTAGTGTTTACATTTGTCTTTTGCTTTACTTATGTATTATGATTCCTTTTATAGTAGATTTTATAGCAGACCCAACAACAACAACAAAACATCAGAAATTCCCTGGATTGGATGCATATATTAATAATCTTAATTTTTTCCTTCATATGGAGCATGGGTAAATATAATTGTCATTTCATCCATTGATTGAGTCACTCACCAAACATTCATTTAAAAGTTGCTACATGTCAAGGACTGTGTCCAGTGTTGTGAGAAATTCAGAAGCAACAGAGTTCAAAATTTATTGGGGAAGATAGACACATAAATATTGTAGAAAAGAGTCAATGTGATAAGTGCTACCAGAAATACGAGTAAAGTGCCCTTGGAGCTTACAGGCAGAAACTCCATCCTTCCATACACTGGGCAGGTAAAAAACCCATAAGAGCAGTTTTTTTTAGCAAATTGTAAATTGGCTTTGATTCCTATGATTTCAGGTTTTGTTTTGGAATTGAAGACGCATATTTTATTTCAGTATCATTAATTTTAAAGCAGATGTCTGGAGAAAAGTTATCTTTGACTGCATTTTCTATTTTTAAAAAATTCATCACTTAATCATAGATTACTTAATATAATCCACATTATGGTTTAGCTTGTATAAAAGAGTAATTAAAGAATGTAACTTAAAGCTCATTGATTGTAAAAAAAGCCCAATGATTGTGAAACCACTGAGAACCCCTTTCCTTGCTTGAAAAAGTTTTCACTCCCCTTTTCTTGGAAAGTCCACCTCCTTATGTTTATTAATAAGGGATTTGCTTCATTGTGGGACAAGTTCTGATTACCTTCTTCCTTTATAGAACCAGTTGCAACCTGATCAGAACTACAGCATACCCAGAAAAATAATACCCTGACCTAAAGTTACCTATACATAGCTATAGTGCTAACATTCACAGTATCTAATTACTTTAAGGCCGCCATTTTTGATCATGTGATACATGATCAAGATGGTTGTTCACTGTGCTTGCTCCACCTACCCTTGTCCCCAGGCCCACATCACATCACACCACCTTCCTGAACACCTCAGGCCCTAACCTTGTAAAAGCTATGCTTCTTTCAGCTTGGGAAGACAGATTTGAGCATTGCCTCTTGTCTCCTTGCTGGGCTGCCTTGGAATAAACTCTTATCTTTTCTCCAAAACCTGATGTCAAGGCATTGACTTCTGTGTGCACATGGCAGTGAGCCCACTTGTGATGATAACAGTTGTAAGAAGTATGGAGGTTATTGTGACATAAGTACAAAAATAGAAACATTTTAATTGCTATAAATAATCTAATATAGAAATACTCATTTCAAAGTCAAAGTGGGATATCTATTTAGACATGGACACAGGTAAATGTATTTTATATTTATATAACTTGATGTAGTACCAATTGGTAATGTTTAAACTACCATCTGTAAACACTTTACTAAAAATCTACCTTCAGTATTTAACTGGGCAGTCTGAACATGAAAAACACTACTGCATAAAATAAGAAATGTAATAGTCTCATAATTCTGCTTTCCAGAATTGTAGGTTTGGGCTGGTGTTAGTTTAGTTTAATTGGTTTTCTTGGCTGCTAAAACAAGTACCATACAGTGGGTTGGCTTAACAACAGGAATTTATTGGGTCAGGGTTTCATATCAGTCTGCTTGTTTCCTCCCGGGGTTGCTATCTTCTGGCTGGCTAGCAATCTTTGGGGTTCCTTGGCTTTTCCATTATATGGCAATGCACATGGCACTGTCTTCTCCTTTCTCTTCTGGGTTCCATTGACTTCCAGTTTCTTGCTCCTCCTGTGGCATCTCTCTGTGTGGCCTTCTCTGCAAGGCCTCTAGAAAAAGGATTACGACTCATCCTGATTCCTTTGGGCCACACCTTAATTGGAGTAACCTCATCAAAATGTCCTATTTAAAATGATTCACACCAGTAGAATGGATTAAAATTTAAAACATGGTTTTCTGGGGTTGGTTAGCCACATCAATTAGTATGTTGTGTTTTTTCCCCCTATTATTGTTTCTTTGAACATTGAGATTTATCCTCCCAAAGATATGCATGCATACACCTTGCCTACCCCAAATTTTATTGCTGTAATTGGAATGAGTATTTGCCTTAGGGCCTAATTGGGTCCTGATCATTTTATAATAGTTTGAACCAAAAAGCTTATCTTAAGCCAGAAAGATCATTGTGTGTGTGTGTGTATAATGACATAAGGATATAGATATTGAAAAGACAAATAGTGGGGTCAAGATGATGGAGTGTGGGGAGTAGATTTCTTCTAGAGACAGGAAACACTGATATGAACAAATATAATAGTTAAATAGTCATTAGTTTTATTTACAGAGGGACATCAATGAAACTTGCAGTGTTACAGTTCTCAGTAAAAGACTCTAGGCTCTCTCCTTTTTCCCTCTTCCTGAATTTCAAGGACAGACGCCTGGATATTTTTTGTATAAAAGATCCCAACATGGTTGATGTGTGGCCAAGTTAGAGAACTGCTGACATCCATCTGTAATGGAAAGAAATCAATTTCAATGACATATAACCCTTTGGATTGTTTATTATGATTATTGCTAATTTCTCAGTTTTAGATCCCAATTTTTACATTAAATTATGCTGTTTTTTCCTTCTTCTGTCTTGTTCATATATTTAATGAAAATATAGCTGTAAACTGTGGAATTCCTAGATTAAGACAGGGCTTATTTTGAAATTCTGAACTCTGAATTTGAAAGATATTTCCTGAAATTATTTCTGAATTTTACTGAAATTTGACATTTGCTTGATTATTTTTCCTTTTCGAAAAAATGTGATAGAATAATAGAGAATAATGTAAAAAAAATTCGCACTATTCAGCAAGTTTTTCCAGTTAACATTTGGACATATTTAGAGCTTTGAAAAAGGATTATTACAGAAAAAATAGAACTGAAGCCTGATATATACAATACTTCCCTCCTTTTTCTTTTGTGTCTATTTTACCCCTTATGTATTAATCTATAAATACCTATCTATTGTTATGCATTTTAGAAATTTTATAGAAATTGCATACTGTACATATGACTTCCTTTTTCCAGTTAACATTTCTTGAAGTTTTATGTACTTATTCTAGTTTATGCACTTTCATTTCAGTAGAGTATTACACTTCATAAATATATCAAAACAATTTACTCGTTCTCTTGTGGATGTACATTTTGTTTATCTCTTTTTTGTTAATTAATACAAATAATGTTGTTCTTGAATATTCTTTACCTGTCTTATATAAATAATTTTTAGAGATATTCTTTACATCTCTCTTTCTATAGTAAGATACAAAATATTATCACTGTTTCCATGTTTGTGAAAAATGATTTAGTCACTTAAAATTATAATCTTCACTAAGAATTTCAGTTAAAAATACATGAAATACAGTCTGTGATCACACCGATGTAAGTATTCTGCCTATATGCTTGCAAACATATATGTATTTGAAAGCATGTAGACTCATAGGCTTTCTACTTATGGTAATGGGGTAGAATTAGATCATGTGGAACTTCTAGAAATCAGCCAAGGAATATTATGTCAAGCCAGGTGTTTGTAAAGCTATTTGTTAAGGATTGAATCATGTCCTCTATTAAGATAGTTTCAAGTCCTGACCCTTGGTTCTGTGGCTATGAACTCATTTGTAAATAGGATTTTTGAAGATCCTATTACTTAAGGTGAGGCTGTATTGATTCAGGTAAGCCATAATCCAAAATGACTGAGTCCTTATAACACAGCGGGGTGAGCGACAAAAGAAGACAGAAGGAGAGATGGATATGAGATGGAGCTAGAACTGGAGTTCTGGATGGCAGGCAAGCAATCACCAGAGCGCTACAGACATCAGAGGAAGCATGATCCTTTCAAACCATCGAGTTTGGACCTCTAGCCTCCAAAGCTTGAGACAATTAATTCCTGTTGTTTAAGCCAACTAGTCCGTGGTATTTTGTTACAGCAGCCCTGGAAATTAAGTCACTAGTGCACATTTTTTTCATATGGTAATAAAAGATGTTTTTAAAGTTGATGACATTTATTCAAGTATACTTCTTTTCTAGTAAAATTTTCCAAGACACTTGAAATGAGGAACCATTTAATATACCCTCCAGATATCTTTTTTTCATAAGAAATCAAATAGCCCTACAGGTATAGATGATCATACAGCTACTTCCTTTTAATTGTGGATTCTATATGAAGGACAGTGAAAACATACATTTTTTTCCTCCCAAGAAAAACATAAAACCTAAACTTACACTTTCATTTTCTTCCTGATCTCACACACACCCCTTCTATAGGGTTGATTTGAAGTGGTTATTGTTTTCCATGTTGATACACTTAAATTTAAAGTCTGATTATATCAAACCCCAACTAAGTGTCAGGCTCTTCTCTAGTTGCTTTGCATATGGTATGTAATTGCATGTACCCTTTAATCCTGAAGAAGCTTTGGGATGATTTTTTTTTTTACTGTTGTTTAAATTTGGCATATGGTCATAAGTGTAGGGTGGTAGTTAATAATTACTTCATCTTCTTCAATACGTTAGAGGAGATTTGACACTGAGTTAGCAGGGAATGGTAAGGTATTACTCCCAATAAGATCTTTATCACTTTAAGAGTGCCCATTCCACCTCTGGTTTTTTTAACCTGTTACTACTAAAGTATTGCATTACATCTCTCTGTAGCTGAATTTTTTATGTTGTGGCAATCTTATACATGGAGTGCTTTATATTGGATGCATTAAAAAATATTTAAAATTGTGGTGCACTGAAGCAGTAATAAGCATTAACCCCAAATATATTACTTTAATTTACTAACACATACTTCCTTTAGGGCTCTTGGCCTGGGATTATCAAACATAAAGTAAGCAGATTTTTGGTTTCCCTCTTGAAAGGTCAATAAATAGTAATATACAATTAGTATCACAATACACACATCACTAAAATGGAAGTATAATTATGAGTGATGTCAAAAACTGCAATGGCCTACCCATCACAGTCTGAGAGGAACAAGTTTATACTTTAACTGTACTGTACTCAAGCAGGATTCTTGACTTTTCCTTTCACACAGTATGCTATTGGGGGTAGATAGTGGGAGAGAGTCAACTTAGTTGTCACTGGGTGCCTCTGTTTAAAAATATGGTAAATTTGAAAGGGTCATTTTGTGGCTGTTTACTCCCACCCCCCGCCCCCACCTCAACAATCTTTTGTTGGAAGGAAAAATTATTTTTGGCTTGAGAATAAAAGTTAAGGTTTTTAATTTGTGCTGAAGGTCACCATTCAACACCGAAATATTTTTGTTGTTCCTTTGTTCTGACAACTCAAGAAACAGAATTGGCAAAGAATAGGGAAATGGACTTGCAAGATATGGAGAGGATTCTCTTAGAGTTTGTAATTTAACGGATTCTCTGACCAAAACATATTCCTAAAATGGTTTTTCTTTTAAAATATGAGTTGTCTCATAAAATTCTCTTGCATTAAAAAAAGTAAATGTGAATGCCTCACCATTGGACTTTCCTTAAATCCACCTCGATGTATCACTGATGCCTTAAAACCAAACAATAAAATGAGTGAGAACTGTTGTACAGATATATATGGCTACTCAAGTACAGTGGTACCTTAATACTTGTCCTTAATTGGTTCTCAGAGGCACAACAAGTACCAAAAACGACAAGTACCAAAATTTTTCCCATAAGGAATAATGCAAATAAATTAAATGTATTCCCAAACCAAAGACAATGCACAGTTTTAAGACAATATGTAAAAAGATAGGGTTGTACATCATTACTTACATGAGAAATAAACTTAAAAATTAATAAATACTTAAATAAAATAAAAACTTCACTTTACCTGTGCTGAGAAGAGTCCATGGCCTAATGCAATGGTGAGAGGAGAGTGGTGAGGAGGAGAGGTTACATGGAGTGTTGCTTGGAAGGAGAGTTCTCCTCCAATAGAACATGTGGCACTTGCACTTCAGGTGTTCTTTCTCTTTTCTGCCTTTTTCAACTTGCACCACAGGCTCTGGCTCATTCTTTGTCACCTTCACTAAAAACTTATCCAATGAGTATTGCTTCTGTTTCTTTTCAGAATTCCTCAAAAGTGTGAAATTGTTTGGTCATTCAATAAATTCACTTTTCTGCTTGTCAGAGCTTTGTCTGGATGGTACTTCTCCACAAAGTTTTGAACTTCTGCCCATTTTGCACACATTTCTTTTATCAAGGAACTGGGGACATCCTCCCTTATCTCCTCCTCACCTGAAGAAACCTATTCAGCCACCTCTTGTTGCTGCTCCTTCTGTAGTTCCTGCAGCTCCTTAGTGCTGAGCTTTTCATGATGTTCCTCCACTAACTCCTCAACATCAGCAGCATCGACCTCCAGACCCATAGATTGGCCCAAAGACACAATATCCTACACAACTGCACCCTCTGTACCTGCAGGCTTGGGGGCAGCCTCAAACCCTTCAAAGTCTCTCTGAGTCACAGCTTCTGGCCACAAATTCTTCCATGCTGAATTCGTTGTCCTAAAAGAAACTTTGTTCCAGCCCTTATCAATAAGGTTACGGCAGTGCAGGATATTGAAATGCTCCTTGCAGAATTCTGTGAGGGTCAACTGGGTGTCAGAGGTGATCTCAAAGCACCTCTGAAAAATGGTGTACAACATTTTGAAGTCTGAAATGACCAGCGGTCCGTGGGCTGGATGAGAGGAGTATTGTTGGGGGTCAGGAACCTTACAGTGATGAAGCTGAGCTCCTCCAGTAAGTCATCCTCCAAGCCTAGAGGGTGGGTAAGTGCATTGTCTAAAAGTAGGAGAGCTTTCTGAGGAAAATCTTTCTCTAGCAAACATTTTTTTACTGAGGGACCAATCACTTCATTTATCCAGTTGGTGAAAAATTGCCTCGTGACCAAAGCTTTGCTGTTTGCCCTCCACATCACATGGAGTTTGCTTTTTATGACATTATGATTCTTGAAGACTCACGGGTTTTCACTATGATAGACTAGTAGAGGCTTGAGTTTTAAATCTCCACTAGCATTCCCACACAACATTAGAGTGAGCCTGTCCTTCATTGGTCTGTGGCCTGGTAATGCCTTTTCCTCTTTTGTGATGTAGGTTCTACTCAACATTTTTTTTTTCCCAAAAAATACCGGTCTCATCACAGTTAAAAACGTGGTGGGGAGTAAAACCCTCAGCCTTTACATGGTTTTGAAATTCACTGATGAATTCATCAGAAGCCTTTTTATTAGCACTCACTGCCTCGCCATGCCTCACGACACTATGGATGCCGGTCCTCTTTTTAAAATTATCAAACCAGCTGTGGCTAGCCTTCAAAACTTCAACAATCATCACTCGGTTCTGGTTTGATTTTCAAAAGATCAGCATGCAACACTTTTGCTTTTTCATATATCATGGCTTCTGATACATTGTTGCCCACTAACTGCTTCTCATTTGCCTAAATTAATAACAGTTTTTCAACTTCCTCGAGTGTTTACTTTTTTGCTGCTTTGTTACTGCTTTAACTTCTTTCGCAACATCAGTCTTTTTATCGCTTCTTTATTCTTAATGATGGTGGAGACTGTTGTTCTAGGGATACCGTGTTCCCTAGCAAGATCAGTAATGCGAATACCACTCTCATATTTACCTTGTATTTCTTTTTTTTTCTCAATCATGATTTGAAGTAATTTTCTTTTCTGCTCAGCACTGTCACTGCTCATTTTCTTCTTAGAACCTATGATGAAAAAAAAATGCAAAAATACACAAAATGATCACAGAATCTAAAATAAGACCACAATGGGATGTGTACAGGGCAAGAGCTACCGTGTGACTAAAGTGTGACCCTTTGTTTCAACTGGAAAGGGTAGCGAGTCACAAGGCAACCCACACTGACAAGCTCTAGCTTGCGTGTCGAGTACCAAACAAACGACAAGTACCAGGACAAAATTTTCACATCAAATACATCGAGTACCAAATTCAATGAGTTTCAAAGCAGTTGAGTACCAAGGTATGGCTGTATTTTGTAATTTCTGTCATTATTCTCCTTTCTATTGAGGGTCACGATGACCATAAGAAATAAGCACATCCTGATTAAGATGGATACAATTTTCTCTGGTTCAATTTTGGTCAGATTTTAATTTCAATTTCCATTCAGGGCCTAAAGAGATAGAAATAAATTTATAGCATTATATATTAAACCATGTAATAGAATGTTTTATAAAATATCTTGATAGTCTTATAATATCTCTAACAATTGTTAAAGGCTGCTATTACATGGTTCATAATTGCATTATATGTTTATACTCAAGGTCAAACAGTGGTCCTCAAATATAGAAATTATTTAAAATTGATGATGTTTGTTTTCTAATTCTATCCCATAAGTCGAGTCAGAAAATATTGTCAATATAGAAGTTGTAGAGTTTTCCCCACAAGAGGTCTCAAAGCAGGGTTTTGCCCTCACCTAACCTACAGAGGTTTCTCTAAATCTCAGGCTGTAAAATCATATGTGTGGTTTACCCCATTATGTACTATTATTTTGTTAATGTACCTATAGGAACTATATGTGCCCTCAATGGGAGTGTTAATGTATTTTTAGGTACACATAGGGACCCAGTTCCATTGAGTTTAAGTACATAGAAGAAATTCTACCATCACAAAGTTCTGTCTGAAAATTTTGAACCACAACATTTATTAGAATAAACCAATTTTTCCCAATGTAATATAAAAGAAAACTTTTCTAGCCTCCAAATAACCATCAATCAGATATCTTTTGGATAAAAAAAGAGATCACGTCTATTCATATTCTGAGATCAACAGTGAATTTAGGGGACTGAGACAAATCTACATATTCAATCCTGAGGTATCAAATCTAGTTCACTGAAACTGCCAAAAGCAATTTACAAAACTAGCAGAAGGTACTATTTCATTACTCACTTATATACTGGAATTTTCTCTTCTTTTGCCTCTTCTGTTATAGTTCTTTTTAAGTAAAGAATCTTCTGTTAAAAGTCAGGAATACTGGGATTTAAGCCTCCTGTTACTATGAACAGTAGAGGGATTTATCTTCCAGTTATCTTTGTTTCCACATTGCTAAGTGGGATACTGGAAGTTAAATTTATTGATTTCTAAAGACTGTGCTTGTCACAATCCCTAATGGGGAATCTTATTTTCCTTGCACTCTCTGTTTCTTCTTTTTCTCCTTTTCTTTTTTATTTCTTTTTTCTGAATCAATTGTTCCTTTCCTATTACTTCTCTTCCATTGAAATTGATGGCATTTTTTTCCTGTTCATATGACAAGTGAGTCCCACTTTCAGGAACTCATCCACACTCCATTCTTGAGCATTCATAAAACATCCTTTCTTAAATTGTAGAACATCTGATCTTCTCTCATCTCCAGCACCCTTTCCTATCCTGTCATTTTGTTTATATCTTGTCATGAACAAATTCAGAAGCCAAGACTATAATTGCAAGAATAAAAGAATGAGAAAGATAGTGTAAATATCTTTTGAAACTGCTTTCTTCTTGCCCATTCTGTTGGCAACAACTCACCCCCACAGTATTTTAAGAGGACTTTGTACTACTTTCCTTTCATTACCCTAACCCCAACTCAGTCTTCAAAAAAATTCATTTCAGTTAAGAGAAAGACTGTTTTCTTTAATGTTAGTCATAAAGCTGTAGCCTTATGTAACAGAAGGGTTTTGATTAGGTGCATTAACTTTTCCCTCCATTCACTTTATTGCCGTCTAGATGAATTAAGACAAAATATTTAACTCTTCTTTTGATAGCAAAACAGTATAATGCCTATTAACATTTCATGTGAGTTTTAAGAATTTCAAAGCTCCTCAGAAAAAGATACTGTCTAAATTCAGTGTATCATATTCAGTTTAACCAGCATTTGTTAACATATGCCAGGCTCCAGGAAATGAAAGATGAAAGACAAATTCATTGATCTCATGTACTTTACAATTTAGTAAGGGATATAGAAAGGTAAGCATATAAATATTAAAAGGATTGTTTTATTTAAACATAGTTGGATGTATAAGATATAGCAGTTGTTCAAAAGAGTGTCTAATTTTCATTGGAAGTTAAGGGAAGTGCTTCATAGAAGTAAAGACTCCTGGACAGAGTTTTAAAGATGAATAGGGAAGCTGGCATAAAAGGATTGGAGAAGGAGGAAAAGGAAATGTCAGGTAGAGATAACACATATAAACTCAGGAAAATGTTAATCAAGTCATATTAATAAATAAGTTCATTAGAGACCATTTTGAAATGGGGTTATATTTATAACAAAATAGGAAAATACCAGAATTCTAGTTTAAGGTATCATTTCCATAGATTGCTTAATTTGATTTCTTATTTATATTATCGAGCCTACTTAAAAGTACTTACATAGAGTTATAGCTCATATTATAAATCACTGGCAATAAAAATCTATTAAAAATCTGTTTGATGTTGTTATTTTTTTTGTAGTTTCATCAAAATCTTCATTGAGGAAAAGCTTGCATTCATTTAACTGCATCTTTTATTTTAAAACTATTCAATTAAATGTTTGTTTGCAGTTCATAACGTATCATAATCCTTTTTTGTTTGAAAATCCTGTTTGAAATGTACTTCTCTTTAATCTTGATATTAAATTAGGTAACAATAGAATAAATAATGAGATTTGGAGATGTTAATACAAAGGTCATTTCAATTTTCTATCCATTTGTACTAATGTGAAAAGCACCTAACACATTTGCATAAATCTTGATTTATAAATATGGTAATAAGCAAACAAAATTACAAATTTCATTCATTTCCATCAATTGGGCAGTAGATAACAGACAAAGTAGATCAAGTACAGGCCAGGCAGAGGTTGAGATCATCACAAAACTCTTTTGTATTGTTTTTTTTCATTTAGATTGTTATTATCTTCCAGAATTTTTGCATGAATTTAAATACATTTTACTTTTCTATAATTAGAATTAATTTCAGTACTTTCTTTTCCTTATGTAATTATTTCTCAAATTTTTGCATCTATTCTTTTTTTTTTTTTTTTTTTTTTTTTTTTTTTTTTGTCTTCCTTGTTATTTTTGGTTAAAAGCTTACAGCTCTGAGGCCATGAAAGTTTCTAAATCAAGGCATCATCAGGAGATCCTTTCTCTCTGAGCTAGAGCTGTGGGCGATGAGGCACATGGCGGTGTCTGCTTGTCTCTGCCCTCTCTTCCAAGCCTCACTGCTTTCAGCTTCAGTTTAAAGTGGCTTCTTCTCATCTTCTGTGTTACGTTAATTTCAGCTTCTGGCTCCTGAGGCCTATTCTCTGAGCTTCTGGGTTCCTCTCTGTCTCTGCAGTTTTTCTGAGTCTGTGGCTTTTTATTTCTCTGTTTTTATAAAGGACTCCAGTAAGAAGATTAAGACCCACCCTGGGTCATGCAATCTAATCAAAGGTCCTTAACTTAAGTAATTTCATCAAAAGGTCCCACCTACAATAGGTTTACATGCACACGAATGGATTAGTCCTCAGGACATGAGTTTCTGGGGTCCATGAAAGCTTCAAAGTGACATAGTATATATATGTTTATAGATAGATAGGTAGGTAGGTAGATAGATAGACAGACAGACAGCATAGATAGATAGATAGATAGATAGATAGATAGATAGATAAATGACTCATTGATACTTGCAGTTTAAGGATTGGAGAATGAATTTTAAAATCTAAACAATCTAATTGGTCTAACAGGAAAAAAAGAGGAGGGAAAATATAAATTCCCGTTGTAAAAGCCAACCCATTTCTGTTATGTTGCTCCCAGCAGCTTTTAGCAAACTGACACACATATACAAATACATATGCACATATATATACACATACATATTTACTTATGTATTTGTTCCCTTTACTTTCATAATAGATAGGTGTGGCTCATTTAGAAGTTGTTGTCAAAATGCTACCTAGGTAAGTGGATATGTGTGTGTGTGTACATGTATATATATATAGACAATGGCTTAATATGATACATAGAGTGCTAATAACATAGAATTCCTAATTTCATATTATGGGGAAATAGTTATCACCTTATTCTTTGAATTGATATATGTTAGTCATGTGCAGATAAGAATCAATTTGTTTTTAAAATCTTATTTGTAAATGATAATTCTTCAAAGACGTATGCACTCAATTATTACGAAATAAATAAGGGACAATTTAATGACTGATATCCAAATTTTACTATTTGACTTTAAGCAAAGCAAAAATGATATCTTCTAAAAAGAAAATATACTATAGTTAGTTTGAAGCACTCAATTTTTCAAAAAGCAAAAATAGCTATTAAATATGAATTATTATCTCTATCATATTGGTGATAATATGTAATAATTCTTAATTTTAAAAATGTTGAAAAACAACTGGACTGTGAAGATATATACACCTATGTGTTAGATTTGTGATTTTCAGAGGTTCAAGCACTTTCAAGCAGTTTTTAAAATGTGAATACTTCACTGAGTTCTCATTCAGAAAATTGTAATCAAAAGTAAAATGGAGTGAAATATTATGTAAAAAGGCACCACTGACAATTGATAACTTACTGTTTTAAATTTCACACCAACCAGTGTATTCATCAGAATATATCAAAAGTATTCCTTTCCGTTTTCTCTCTCTGCTTTCTCAGATGAGTATAAGTGGGTGTGCGTTTGTGGGTTGGAGGCAGGGGCTGGTGAGATACTTAATCAAGGATAGAAAAGCCTCTCTTCTCTTGCTTTTCTTTCTCCAAATTAAGGTGCCAAAACTTGAAAAACACTCAAATTAAACAAATGAATATGTAGACTATGGGGTAAAACAGTAAGTGCAGGGGTGAATGAGAGTTCAGCCTAAGATTCTGAGTTACAACAAAGGAGTGGAAAAAATTAAAAACAGGCTTAAAATTGATCCAACATTTTTCTCTTAAATAAGCAATATTTCAGAATCACTTTAAGTGTAAGTATGCCTTGGAAATGGATGATATGGAATGATCATATTAAAGATGTATTAATCATGTATAAGAGTATATGAAAAGTTGGGCCAAAGAAAAGCAGGAATATTGATAATATGTATATATAGGAGCGATTACCATGCACCCAGACTGTGTCAACTATAGGCCAAACAAAGAGTGATGAATTAATCCATTCACCTAACACTAACTGAAACAGAATTATGTACAATCATTGTACCAGTATGTGGAGATACAAGTAAAGATGTTATTAACATCTATTGAGTGCTTATTGTATGTTTGTACAATGTTGTGTTTTACATCTCAATAATTTTCTGTCTGATGATATTATTAACTACATATTTAAATAAGAAAATTGAGGCTTAAAGAAACTAAATAACTTTTCATGGTTCCTCAGATAGAAATAAATGGCAGAACTAGGACTAGATCTGGTTTCTATCAAAGCCTCCCACTCTTACCCATAATGCTTTTCATTAGTTTTTGTAAATAATCACTCCAAACCAATTATTTGGCCATATCCTTGAGTTGGAACCAAATACGAGTTTAAATAAAACACAGTTCTTATCCTAGAGGAATTTGTAGTATAATATAGGGAAACAAGCACATAAACAAGAAACTGTAAGTCTGTTCCTTTTACAGAGGGAGTAGTCTGTTCTTCCTGGAGTTTTGCTGTTGAAGTGTTTAAGGCAAGGTGTCAGAGAAGTGGCATGCCCGGGCTACATCATGAGAGGTGGACATGTGTTCACTCAGGGAAAGGGAGCTATTAAAATGTTTAGGCTGGGTAATAACATGACTACATCCTTGTTTCAGAAAGATCACACTGGCAGGGGTAAATGAAGTAGAGAGTCTAGGCAGGGAGTAGAGAGTCCATTTAGAGTTACAGGGGTTCTTAACCTTTTTGTTCCACAGATTCCCTTGCCAGTTAGGTGAAATTATTACTACTGTAATTTATTTATTGCAAACATTCATAGTTAGAGATAAGAGAAAATAAAGATAAGAAGTTGATTTTTTTTTTTTTTTCAATCCAAGCCCTGAAATCTTTCCACAGCAAGGGTTCCATGAGCCCCTGGGTAACAACCCCTGATGTAGAAGACTGTCAAAGTCATCAGTGTGAGAGCAGACAGAGGCTTGAAGAGGGGCAGTTCAGGAAGTAAAAGGCATCAAGAGGAAGGAATTTAATAGCCATCATTGACCACGCAATACTGAGTGGAAGCATACATGGCCACCCTATGGCTTCATTTCCAAGCAGTGCTAAATTTTGAAATGGCAATTATTGCTTTCACTGTTTTCAATCACTTGATTCCTATTACTGAAGAAGAGGCATAATGTACTTTAGACAGGTCACTTACCAAAAAATTGTGTCCCTTATTATTTAATATAATTTTATTGTGAACTTACAAAAAAATCATGTACATGTGTGGAATTCCCATAGAACACCCCACCACCAACACAGTATACTTTTGTAGAATGTTTGTTACAAATTATGAGATAATATCATCAGACTATTACCACTAACTAATGTGTATAGCATACATTTGGTATATTTTTTCCACAGCCCCCTATTATTAACACAGTACATCTTTGGCAATTATGCAAGAATATTACAGTATTGCTGTTGACTATAATCCATAGGTTACATTAATTGTATTTTTCTCATGCTTCTCCACATTCTTACCACCTTGCAATAGTGATGTATATTGTCCTAGCTCACAGAAGGACATTCTTGTATTTGTACTATTAACCACAATTCTCATCCACCTCTGGGTTCAATATGTTATTCAGTCCCTAGATTATTCTCAAGCATTCCTTCAATTGACATTTGCATCCCTAGACTACCCTTTTCAGCCACAATCCCATTTATAAACCAGCTGTGTTAGTTCTACTCACTATAATGTGTTACCATCAACACTATCCATTTTGACACTTTTACAGCCAAGTCAATTAAAACGTCATACATTAAGCATCAGTACGCCTTCTCAGCTCTCCTCTTATCTCCTAATAACTTATACTTTTTAGGTTTTAACTCCATGCATTTATTCTTCTTATTTAGTTCATATTAGTGAGATCATGTGATATTTGTCCTTTGTGTCTGGCTTATTTCACTAAGCATAATGTCTTCAAGATTCTCCCATGTTATCACATGAGTCCTAATTTCATTTTTTCTCACAGCAGCATAGTATTCCATTGTATGTATGTACCACATTTTGTTTATCCATTCATCAGTTGATAGACACATGGGTTGTTTCCATCTTCTGGCAGTTACGAATAACATCCCTATGAACATCGATGTGCAAGTATCTGACTGCATCACAATTTTCAGTTCTTCTGGAAATATTCCTAGCAGAGGAATTGTGGATATCATGTGGTGGTTCTATATTTAGCTTCTGGATGAACTGTCAAACTTCTTCCACAGAGGTGGCAACATTTTACATTCCCACTAACAGTGAAGGAGTGTTTCTAATTCTGCACATCGTCCCCAGCACTGATTATTATTTTTTTAATAATATCCATTCTAAGTGGTGTGAAGAGGCTATCTCATTGTTGTTTGATTTGCTTCCCCTTATAGCTAGTTAAACATTTTTTCTTGTGCTTTTTTGTCATTTATATTTCCTCTTTGGAAAAATATTTAATTCTTTTACCATTTTTTTATTGGATTGCTTGCTCTTTTATTGTTGAGTTGTATGGTCTCTTTATATAGAATGGAAATCAAACCCTTATCAGATATGTGATTTGCAAATATTTTGCCCCTTTGATTGGGCTGCCTATTCACCTTCTTGATGTAGTCCTTTGAATTACAAAAGTGTTTAAGTTTGAGGAGGTCCCATTTTTCCATGTTTTCTTTCATTGCTCGTGCTTTTGGTGTAAGGTTTAAGAAACCAGCATTTACTACCAGCTCTTGAAGATATTTCCTACATTTTCTTCTAGCAACTTTATGGTTCTAGCTTTTATGTTTAAATCCTTATCCATTTTGAGTTAATTTTTGTGTAAGGTGTGTGTTTTGCTAAGGAAGAGGCAGAAACTCTAAATGCTATGCAAAGGCAGCTTTATTCACTCAAATGAGTTTCAGATTATATCAAATGATTATAACAATTGAGCAATCACAGAAAGGAAGAGTAATTAATTAAGGACATAGGAGAGAATGAAAGTATATATAACCACTCACCTAACTGGGGTAAAACACAACATCTGAACTGTCATGTGGCTGGGGAGCCCCTTTGCAGCTGATCAGAGTCCCAATTGGAAAAACAGCCCCAGGCAGAGTGTCCCCTCCTGGGTGAGGCTCCAACTGGCATTCTAGGGGCTATCCCTTTTAAGGGGTTCTGAAACTCAGAACTCCAATGAGTCTTGCAACTCGTGAGGAATGACCTCATCAACAGTAACTGAATCCATCTGGCGGCGGGTGGCCAGCCCTACACAGGAGAGACACGGTGTCTCGAGGGGTCTTTTGTTCTATTCTGTTCATGGTACACTAACATCAGCTTTAACTTGATGTTAACTTTACAGGGGATACAAACAGGATGTGGAAATACCACGTTTGGTGAGTTGCTTCTTCTAAACATTTGTTTTTGGGTAATAGATGTTGGGGTTGCCTGCATAGCAGCGTTATAACATTACAAAGGACAAAGGACAAGTTAATCATTCACAATTCTAGGCTAAAACAGCAGACACTATTGATTAGAAAGCTTATGAATTCACAATTCTTAATAATAATTTTCTTAAAATACATCAGAGTGAGGTAGGGGTCCTCTTTATTTATTTTTGATATGATATCCAATTCTCCCAGGACCATTTATTGAATAGACTGTTCTGCCCTAACTGGATGGATTTGACAGCCTTGTCAAAAATCACTTGACCATAGATGTGAGGGTATGTTTCTGAACCATCAGTTAGGTTCCATTGTTCTATGTGTCTGTCTATATGCCAGTACCATGCTATTTTTACCACTGTAGCTAGGTTTAAAGTCTGGAAATGAGCTAGGTTTAAAGCCTCGAAATGAGAGTCCTCCAACTTTGCTCTTCCTTTTTAAGATGTTTCTGGCTATTCGGGGCCCCTTACCCTTTCAAATAAATTTGATAACTGTGTTTTTCATTTCATTAAAAAATGCTGGTGGAATTTTTATCAGGATTGCATTGAATCTGTATATCAATATGGGTAGAATTGACATCTTAACGATATTTAGTCTTCTGAACCATGAGCATGGAATATTCTTCCATTTATTTAGATCTTTTTTGATTTCTTTTAGCAGTGCTATGTAGTTTTCTGAATACAAGTGCTTTACATCCTTGGTTAGGTTTATTCGCAAATATTTGATCCTTTAGTTGCTATTGTAAATGGAATTTTGACTTCCTCCTTAGATTGTGCATTACAATTGTATAGAAACACTACTGATTTTTGCATATTAATCTTGTATGAAGCCACTCTGCTGAAATAGTTTCTTAGCTCTAGGAACTTTGTTGTAGATTTTTTGGGACTTTCCAGTATAGGATCATATCATCTGTGAATAGCCAAAGTTTTACTACCTCCTTTCCAGTTTGGTTGCCTTTATATCTTTTTCTTGATAGATTACTCTAGCTAGAACCTCTAGCACTATATTGGACAATGGTGGTGAGAATGGGCATTCTTGTCTCGTTCCCAATCTCAATGGGAAAGTTTCAGTCTTTGAGAAAGTTTCTTTCTATTTCTATCTTTTGCAGTATTTTTTATCAATAAAGGATACTGTATTTTGTCAAATCCTTTCCTCATCAATTAGTAAGATCATGTGATTTTTCTTCCTTGATTTATTAATGTAGTGTATTATGCTGATTGATTTTCTTGTGTTGAACCGTCCTTGCATGCCTTGTATAAAACCCACTTGATAATGATAAATAATTCTTTTAATGTGTTGTTGGATTCGATTAGCAAGTATTTTGTAGAAGATTTTTGCATCCATATTCATTAGAGAAAAGGATCTGTAAATTTCTTTTTTCATAATGTCTTTTTCTGGCTTTGGCATTAGGGTGATATTGACTTTATAAAATGAGTTTGGTAGCTTTCCTTCTTGTTCAATTTTTTGGAAGGGTTTTAGTAAAATTGGTATTAAATATTTTTTTCAATACTTGTTAGAACTCACCTATGAAACGAGTTGGTCCTGGGCTTATCATTTTGGGGAGTTGTTTGATGACTATTTCAGTCTCTTTATTTGTGATTGGTTTGTTCAGGTCTTCTATTTCTTCTAGGATCAGTGTAGCTTGTTTATACTTTCTAGGAATTTTTCCATTTTATCTCCATTGTCTAGTTTGTTGATGTTCTGTTATTGATAGTATCCTCTTATGATCTCTTTTATTTCTCTGGGATCAGTCATAATGTCTCCATTGTCATTTTTTTTTTTTAATTGCATTTTCTCTTTTTTTCTTTGTTGGTCTTTTTTTCTTTATCAATCTTGAAGAACCAACTTTTGGATTAGTTAATTCTCTCTACTCTTTGTTCAGAATAATTGCATTTATTTCTGGTCTGATCTTTGTTATTTCATTCCTTCTGCTTGCTTTGTGAATAGTTTGCTGTTCTTTTTGTAGTTCCTCTAGCTGTGTAGTTAGGTCATTGACTTTAGCTTATTCTTTTTTTTAAATGTAAGCATTGAGAGCTATAATTTCCTTCTCAGCACTGCTTTCACTATATCCCATAGGTTCTTATATGCTGTGTTCTCATTTCATTTGTCTCAGGGTATTTATTGATTTCTCTCAAAATTTCTTCTTTGACCCACTGATTGTTTGAGAATGTCTTGTTTAATCTACATATATTTGTGAATTTTCCCTTTTTTAGCATGTTGTTGATATCCAACTTTATTCCATTTTGATTAGAGTAATTGATTTGTATAATTTCAATCTTAAGTTTATTGAGATCTGCTTTGTGACCCAGAATATGGTCTATCTTGGAGAAAGATCCATGAACACTTGAGATGAATTTATATCCCTCTGTTTTGGGGTGCAATGTTCTGTATATGTCTGTTAGATTTAGTCCATATGTCATATTATTCAACCTCTCTGTTTCTTTATTGATCCTCTGCTCAGATATTCTATCCAATGCTGAGAGTGTTGTATTGAAGTCAACAACTATTATTGTAGAGATATCTATTTCTCCCTTCAGTTTTGCCAGTGTTTGCCTCATGTAATTTGGTGCATCCTGATTAGGTGTATATACATTTATGATTGTTATTTCTTCCTGGTGAATTTCCCCTTTTATTCATGTGTAATGTTCTTCCTTGTCTCTAATAACAGTTTTGCTTTTAAAGTCTATTTCATCTGATATATGTATAGCTACTTCAGTGGGTTTTTTTATGTTGTTGTTGTTGTGTTTTGTTTTTGGTTACTGCATATGTGGAATATCTTTTTTCAGCCTTTAACTTTCAATCTATTGGTATTCTTGGTTCTAAGGTGAGTCTCTTGCAGACAGCATATAGATGGCTCATATTATCTTATCCATTCTGCCAGTCTGTGTTTTTTGATTTGGGATTATAATCCATTAACATTCAATGTTATTATTGTAAAGTCAGTTCTTCACCAATTTTGACATTTGTTTTTATCTGTCATATTATATTTTCACCACACGTTTTTACACTTTCAGTTATTATACTGATATAATCTTCATTTCAAGACTCTCTTCCAAGCCTCTGTCACCTGTCTTTTCTTCTCAGGCTGTAGCACTCCCTTCAGTGTTTTCTGCAAATCCAGTCTCCTGGTTACAAACTGTCTCAGTTTATGTTTATCCATGAATATTCTAATCTCACTCTCATTTTTAAAAGCATTCCTGCTAAGTATAAGATAATTGGTTGGCACTTCTTCTCTTGCAGTATCTTAAATATTTCATATTGCTGCTATCTTGCCACCATGGTTTCTGATGAAAAATCAGCACTTAACCTTATTGAGTGTCCATTGTATGTGATGCATCTCTTTTCTCTTGCTGCTCTCAGAATTCTCTCTTTGTATTTGGCATTTGACATTCTGATTAATATGTTTCCTGGAGTAGGTTTATTCAGATTTATTTGGGTGGGAGTGTGATGTACTTCTTGGATGCAGATATCTACATCCTTCAATAAGGTTGGGAAATTTTCTACCCCTATTTCTTCAAATATTCTTTCTGGCTTTTTCCCTACTCTTCTTCTAGGACACCCATGACACATATGTTTGTATGTCTCTGGCTGTCATTTAGTTCCCTGAGACCCTTTTCAATGTTTTCCATTCTTTTCTTTGTCTCTTCATTTGTATGTTTGCTTTTGGAGGCCTTGTCTTCAAGCTCACTGATCCTTTCTTATGCCTCCTTAAATCTGCTCTTATATGCCTCCAGTGTATATTTAATTTCATTTATTGTGTCTTTCATTTCCATAAGATCTACTATTTTTCTATGTATGCTTTCAAATTCTTTTTTGTGCTCCTTCAGCGTCTTCTTCATATCCTCAATTTCTTTAGCCATCTCATTGAATTTATTAAGGAGATTGTTTGACAATCTGTGATTAGTTGTGTCAACTCCTTTATGTCATCTGGAGGCTTTTCTTGTTCCTTTGACTGGACCATATCTTCCTGTTTCTTGGTATGGATTGTAATTTTTTCTAAGTGTCTTGGCATCCGGCTTATGCAATGTATTTATCCTGGATGCAGTTTCTCTCCTTAGTTTAGGGCTTTCTCCTTTGGTGGTTTTATAGTAAGAGCCAAGGATGTATGGTACTCTAAGCTGTGGATGCTGAAGCTGTGTTCTTTGCCCCAGGAACTGATGACGCTTCTACATTTCTCCTCCGCCAGAGATAGGGACAGAGCTGCAGCCTTGCATAGTCATCCAAGCCATGCAGGCCAAGGGTATTTATGGTTGCCCTGAAAGACTGATGAAGCTTCACACCTCTTTATCCCCTGCTTGGGCAGGGAATGAGCTGCAGGTATGGGCAGCAAACTAAGCCAGTGGGCCAAAACTGACTGCAGGTGACAAGGTAGTCTAATGTAGCTTGACCTTCTTCCTCCCCTGCCAGGAGTGGGGATGAATCCTCTGGAGTGTCCAACAATCTAATCCATGTTTGCCGAAAGTGCCTATAGTTGCCCTGATAGGCTGAGGGAGTACTGTCCCTTCTGCCCTTAAGGGTTTGGGATCAAACCACAGGCACCCAACAAAATAGTTATATGTGCCGAAAGCACCTGCAGTTGTCCTGAAAGGCTGGGGAAACACCAGTCCCCTCCTATGGGAGGGTGTGGCTGGAGTCCCAGGTGCTCAACCAACCAGTCCATGTTGCCAATAGCACCTGTAGATGCCCAGAGAGCCTGGGGAACACCAGCCCCATCCTATCCTATTGGGGGTGGAGGGCTGGAGCCGCAGGCACTCAACAAACCAGTCTACGTGGGTGAAAGCACCTGCACTTGCCCAGCAATATTGAGGAAACACTGGGCATTGCTGGAGCTACAAATGTCTGAGTATCCAGTATGTGCAAGGTGAAAGTGCCTACAGTTTCCCAGAGAGGTTGACAATACACCAGCTCCTATCCTATGCCAGGGTGGGGGGTGGGGGTTGAGTATATAGAATCAAAGGTGCTCAGCAAACCGGTCTGTGTGGGCTAAAAGCACTTGCAGTTGCCTGGAGTGGCCAAGGATACACAGCTCCTCTCCTATCTTATTTGTGGTAGTGGTGGTCATGGGAATAAAGCCCCAGGTGTCTGACTATCCAATCTATTCTGGCAGAAAGCATCTACAGTTATCTGGAGAGGCTCGTTTAGGACCCCCAACTTCCTCCCTGCTGGAGGGGGGCTTGGGCCTAGGCTAGGGCTGCAATCCGATCTGGGTGGAAAGAGGCCATTCCCTACCATCACTGTAATTTCCAATCAGTCCTGCTTCCCCTCAAGACAGGGATGGAGTTAAAATGGTGACTACCAGCCTCTTTCCAACTTGGACAGGTTCAATCTGTAGCTGTTCTTATGATTATACTTAAGCCAGCTGAATTTACTAATCAGTAGCTGAAGTGAGTGCCCAATCATATCTTCCTCCTCCATTTTGGGAAATGGAGCTTCCAACTCCAGCCATGGATTAGTTCCCAATCTGCCAGCTGTCTCCAATAGAGGATAGGTAGTGGCCTCCATGGTATGCAGTTCTCTACTCACAAATCTTCACTGCAGATGGGCTGTCTCTTCTTTCCATTCTTTTAAGGAAGCTGCAGGATGCTCTTCTGGTCTCCTGGGGCCTCTAAACAGGGACTTTAGATTGCTCTGGGTGAACACTAACTGCTCTGTAGGATGAGCTGACTCTTGGAGCTCTTTACTGTGCCACCATATTGCCCCTCCCCCTCTATTAAGGTATTTTACCTATCAAGAAAGCTTCCTCATTAATTAAATTTTGTCTTTGAAAATATTTCCTTTAGTTTCAAGTGTTTTCTAATTCTATTTTCAAAAACAGGTATGGAGGATTGAAAGATTTGTTTTTCATTAAAAGATAACATCCCATTCCTGTATTGGAGCAATGTAGCACAAACAAATGAAACCAACAAAAACTGGAAACAAAAAAAATAATATTTTGGAGAAGAACCTAAAATTTATAATACCTGTATAATTTTTATTTGCTTAAGACATGATTAAGAATTAATGTTTAAAGGTTAGAGAGTAAACCTGAGGATTCTTAGAGAGAAGTTGATTGCTTTCTGAATATATTCACAAGAATAAAGACTCAAATTACTTTAATAGATAATTTTTGAAAAAGCAATTATCTTAATTCAAGGAGGCATGATTTCCTTCAGTTTTGAAGATGTTATTATACATACAAAACATCTTTTGTTTGTGGTGTATTCTAAACCTTACTAAAAGCACAGAAGTGCCATAGGTATATTTGATTTTTGCTTAGATAGCATTGCTAAAAATAGGTAACAAAAATTTTTAACACATATAAGAGAATGGAAGAAGATATATTTTCATTGGTATTTTTGATAGCTCCATCCACACTAGGGATCCTAAACAATAATTGAATACGGGCCTTGAGTTTGGGAGAGGATTTTCCCAGAATACTAAATTTCTTCTTTATTTGCTAAAAATGAAAAATCACAAATAAAATTTCCAAAATGACTTGAAACACTTAGAATGGACAGAGAGATTCAGACATTTTTCACTTTAATTCTAACCTCAGAAGGCAAAAACAAATTCTCAGAAATGGCCCAAGAGTAATTCAGTTTTGATTTAAAAAGTAATAACAATCCCTAACATTAAAAGACTGCAATTTTTTATTCATATCTGCTTCTCTAAACCATTTTCTGAAAAAGAGAGGTAGAATTTTATTACAGTAATGCCAAAGAAAGACTTCATCCCCCTTTAAAAGGGACTATGCTTTATCAAAATTTAAGTATAAAGAACTGCCTAGAATTCTTAAAAATGTTTGCCACAGCCTAGCCAAGGAATAAAGTCTTTCCCCACAATGAAATGTATTAGAAACAGGGAAATGGAGTTTAAAGTAAGAACTGAATGAAATCTTTCAGAATTACATCTATATTCTGAATTACATCCAAGGACATGAGCCTACTAGAGCCTCATAGTTGAGCAGAATTTACATTTATTATGGGTTGGTTATGACTCATCATATATAGACATTATCTCTTTATTACAGCAAACCAGACAGGCAGATAAGATCTTCCCCATTGTGTAGATTTAAATATCTATGGTCTGAAGGGTGCCCTGAGAGATTATTTAATTCAGTGGTCTTAACTCCTTCACAGGAATACTCTCCAATTTTGAGCAACATGGATTATAATTTTGCTACATCTTTTATATACAGTATTACTGCAGTATATATAAGGGGATTGTGTAGTATGTTGTAGCATTGGGTACAATTACTAGCAGTAAATAGTAAATGCAGTGGTAAGATTAAGCTTTCAAGATTTAGAGAATTTTAGCTCATTTATATATAAGAGAGCAATGTAAGGTCAGTACATGTATAGCAAAACGGAGCAGTAGAAAATCCAAGGGAATGGTGTGGTGTGGTTCATTTTTAAATAATGTGAGGTTTTGGCATAAGGCAATGATTATATTGTAATTACTGTTGATCTGCAAAGCATTCTGTTGGAGATCAGTCAGTCCCTTCAGTCAACCAGTCCAATATACTAATAGTCTTAAGTATTCCATGAGTCCAAAGAAGGTTTGAGGATCAGTGATTTTGTACAACCCCTTTCACTTCATGGATGAGTAAGTTGAAGTCTTGGATGGTAAAGTGATTTAATCATCCTCAGTGAGCTAGACAATATAACAGAACCATACCTAATTCCTATTCCCATTGTGCTTTCTCCTTACCATGCTGCCTAATCTGCAGATAGTTGTAAAATTTGTTTCTTAACTCTATCTGGTAAGATTTTTGTGATGCTAGTGAATGACCAGGAGTGAAGCAAAATAATTTACACATGCATTTATTGGTCGCTTTATTGTGATATAATCGACATACCATAAAGTGCACATTTAAGTTGCACAATCTGATAAATTGGGACAATGTATATAACACATAAACACAATCAAGATAATGAACATTTCCATCATTCCCCCCAGATTTCCTTATATCTCTTTGTATTTCCTCTCTCCCACACTTCCTGGCTACAACTCCATTCCCAGACAAACCCTGATTTGCCTGTCACTATATTAGTTTGAATTTCTGGAGGTTTATATAAATGGAATCTTATTATATGTACTTAGTTTTTTTGTCTGGCCTTTATCATTGAGCACAATTATTTTGGAATTCATCCATGTTTCTGTGTGTATTAATAGTTCATTGCTTCTTATTGCTGAATAGAATTCCATTACCATGGTTTGTTTATCCTTTCACATGTTGAAGGACATTTGGGTTGTTTTCAGGTTTTGGCTATTATAAATATAGTTGCGACGACCACTTGTATTCAAGATTTTTTGTGGACTTAAGCTTTTATAAATTATGTGTCAATAGTCAGGAGCAGAATAGCTACTTCATATAGTAGATATCTAGTTAACTTTTTAAGAAACTGCCAAATTGTTTTCCAAAGTGGTTTTACCATTTTACTTTCCCAGTGGCAGAATATGAAACTTCCAGTTACTTTACATCCTCACCAGCACCTAGTTTGATCAGTATAGAAGTATAGAGATGTCTCATTGTGTTTCTCTAATGACTAATGATGTTTAACATTTTTTCATGTGTTGGTGATCCATATATTTATTGATGAAGCAACTCTTGAGATCTTTTACTTATTTTTAAATTCAGTTGCTTGTTTTCTTACCCATTTTTGGATTCATCAGATATCCAATTTTCAAGTATTTTCTTCCAATTTGTGGTTTAACTTGTCTTTTGATGAGCAGAAATCCTTAATTTTTGTTAAGTCCATTTTAATTTTTCTTTTATGGATTGTGCTTTTGGTATTGTATCTGTGAAATCTTAGTCTATCCCAAAGTTACAAAGATTTTCTTCTAAAAATTTTGTAGTTTTAAGTTTTATATTTATATCTATGAACCATTTTGAGTTAATTCTTGATATAGCATGAGGTATGGATCAAAATTATTTATTTATTTATGTATTGCATATGGATATCCTGCACTGTTTATTGAAAAGACTTCCTTTCTCCACTGAAATGCTTTTGCACCTTTGTCAAAAATCAATTGATGGTATATTTTGGGTCTATTTTGTTCCACTGACCTCTTTGTCTATTTTAATATTAATACCACACTTTCTTGATTACAGTAGCTTTAAAAATAACCTTTAATGTGAAGAAATCCTCTAGTTTTATTCTTTTTAAAAAAGTTGTGTTGTATATTCTTGGTCATTTGAATTTATATATGAATTTTAGAATTAGTTGGTACATATCAAAAAAAAGCATTATGGGATTAAGATTGATAATGTGCTGAATGTATAGATCAATTTGGGGAGAATTGGCTTCTTAGTTTGACTCTTCTTATCCATGAACACAGTTTATCTCTGTTTATTTAGGTCTTGTTTAATTTCTCTCAGCACTGTTCTGTACTTCTTATTCTATGTCTTTTATAATTTTTATCAAATCTATCCCTAAGTATTTCATATTTTGAGGGCTATAGTCAATGTTATTGTTTTTATTTCAATTTATGATTATTTGTTGCTAGTCTATAGACTATAATGGCTTTTTAAATCATTGATCTTGTATCCTGCAACCTTGCAAACTCACTTTTCCCTAGTGGCTTTTGTGTAGATTCTATTGTTTTTTTTCTCATGTTACATACTAATAAAGAAAATATCTTTTCCTCCTTTCACTTTTAGATAACTTGTATTCATTTTCCATGACTTATTGCACTGGCTAGATTCCCCAGAACAATACTGAATAGAAGTGTGAGAGAGGATGCTCTTGACTTGTGGATCTTAGCAGGAAAGTATTTGACTTTTACCATTAAGTATAATAGCTGCAAGTTTTTTGCAGACATGCTTTTTCATGGTAAGACATTTCCATTTTATTTCTAGGTTCATCAGAGTTTTATCACTGAGAATATGGTCTATCTTAGTAAATGCTTCCAATTAGGAACTTGGAAGGAATGTGTTCTGCTATTGTTAGGCGGTATGCTCTATGAATATAGATAGTACCGAGTTGGTTAATAGTGTTGTTTAAGTCCTTTATATCTTTAATGATTTTCTGTTTACTTGTTCTATCAATTATTGAGAGATAAATGTTGAAATTTCCTTCTATCACTTGTGATTTGTATTTTTCTCTTTGGAGTACTATGTGGCTTCTGTATTCTGCAGTTTATGCAGGTACCTAAACGTTAAATTTGCTTTGACCTTTTTTTGAATTATCTCCTTTATCATGAAATGATCCTTTTTATTCCTGGTAATATTCTTTGCTCTGAAATGTACTTTGCCCCGTATTAATATAGTCACCCACTTTTTTTTCCCCACTTAGTGTAATTATTCCTCATCCTTTTACATTTAACATATTTTTATTTTTATTTTTAAAGTGTACTTATTATAGTTGTGTCTTTTTAAAAATCCAATTTAACTATCTCTGATTTTTAATTAGGGTATTAAGACCATTTATATTTAAAGTCATTATTGATATGGTTAATATAAATCTACCATCTTGATTCAGTCATTATTTCTTTAAATATTTTTCTGCTGTCCCTCGTTTTGTAGACACTAACCACAATACTTTAGATTTCCTAAAGTTTTCCCGTGTGTCACTGATTCTTTGTTTATTTCAGTTATTTTTCTCTGTTTATTTCATTTTGAATAATTTTTATTGATATTTTTTCAAGTTTACTTACCTTTTCTTCTGCAAACTGTTCTCGGTACTGGAATTGATGCCCTGTTACTTATGAGGTTTTCCAATCTAGCATTAAGGACAGTCAGTATTCTTAATTGTAGGTAAGCTCCTGTGAATGGGACCTGTAAACCTGTCAGGTGTTTCTTTTCCCAGACTCTGGTACTTTACTCACACAGGTGAGTTGAGTGCTACACTGAAATATATTTGAGGGAACCCTTTGCAGAGCTCTGGAGCCGTCTCTGTTAATTCTGCCTTATTTCCAGAATCCCAGCTACGTTTCCTAACTTGGAGTGTGCCAGACTTCCCCGTCCCTGTGCTGTGGTCTAGAAATTTTCTCCAAGCTGTAAACTAGGACATTTGTTGGACTCACTTTGTCTGCTTTCTGTCCCCAGACATTATTTTCCTTTGTTGCTTGATGTCCAGTATCTTATTTATTTATTTTTCTTTTTGTTTTTGATGTCTGGTATCTTAAAGAAATATTGTTTCATGTGTTTTGCTGAGTTGTTATTTGTGTCTGGTAAGTGGATAAATCTGTTCCCTGTGACTCCCTAGTGGCTAGAAGTAAAAGTGCCTCACACATTTAAAAATATATATATTACTTTTTTTTTTTTTTAGCAATTTGAAGTATCTTTTCTTACATTTAAGCTCATTCATAAAATAGTTTTTCAAATTTGAGTTATTAATGCTAAATGTATTTGTCAAACAAACCTCTTTCATTGTTTCCTAGAAATTCAGTGGTACTATAATCCAAGAATGTGTTTTATCTATCAATTTTCTCTACAAAGATATTTATAAAAGAATTCGTAAATGAATCAGACAAGGTCAGTGTTTTATTTATTGCATTCAATACTTTTTCCCAGTGCAGCTTTTATTAAGATATTCCCTTTAATAAGACATATCCAAAATATATCACATAGGAATGCATTTATTTATAAATGTTTAACTTATAGAAAAATAACAGTAAAATAAGACCCACTATTTATTTTCAAATATATGAAAATTCACTGTTTCAACAAGAATTTATTAAACACTTGCTTAATCAGTATTATATTATCCAATATAGGAACTGTAAAAGAAAAGAAAACAGATATTCTGGCTCTAAAAAAAAAATCTAACAATTATGTTGATATACAGGATTAAGATTAAGCTTAAAGAGCAAAATAGTTACACTCTATAAGTGACAACTTAGTTGTGGCATTTCAGGGTTGCATAGTAATTTTATATGCTGTTAGATTTTCTTTAATAAATTCAGAGTTTCTTTACATTAAATGTAGGGCATTATTCTCAAAGTTTTATAAATATTTTCTAATTTAAGCTTCATAACACATTGTAGTATATCCTTATATTATCCCAAAAGGAGGAAACTGAGGCAGCTAGAGGATATATAATGTGACCACAGCTATGCAGTTAGTAAAATATTACGCTATTTTAAAATAAAACTATATAATATGACCATATAACCTTAACACTGAGATGTTTTACCTATCCAATCTGTTTGCAAGTTTAAAAAATGATTAAAATAATAAAATATTTTATTAATGACAAAAAAATGTTTACTATATCCTAGAATTTACTTGCATTATAGCCATTATGAAGTGAGAAACATTTGGTAGTATTTTCTAAATAATATGGTATTTAAAGCTATATTCTTAAAAAGATAATATATATCACATTATGATTTTACCTAATTACTATCACAACATGTAGCCAAATATGGATGTTTAAAATGTTATATTGTAGAATGATGGGAGTTTTTAAACGCATCATTTAGGAATGAAAATATATTAAGTATAAGAGTAAGCCTGTTTTGTATTTTTAAGAATATTTCATTTTATAATTATAATAATCTTTATATAAAATGTACTTTGTTGGGGTGGGGTGGGTTGATACAAAGTGAACTAAATGAAATGTGGTATTTAAAACTCTGTTAATGGTGGAAAAATTAAACTGCAAAAACTGAGATGGCTAAACAGTTTAAATCATCTTGAGTCCTGTGTTTTGTTTTGTTTTTTATTTTTTTGTAGTTAGATGCATAGGGATGTACTCAAATCTTTTAGGCATGGAATGTTTTGTCGTAATGCAACAACCCAGTCACTGAAGAAAATCTAGTACAACAGTCTTTTTAGCTGTAATTGTTTTGCTCTGCTAATGTAGTACTTATTTCACATATGCAAAGATTCATAAGGTCTCAATGGTTAACTTTATCTTAGTATCACTTCAGAGAGAGTGCCAATCTGACTCTGAAATCAAGTCTAGTTTAGAATAAATGGACATCATTGACATTTAAAAGCACAGTTTCCAGTGACCCAGTTTTGGGTATATTATTTTTCATAGTTCACTCTGAGTTTTCCAAATACTGTTTCTGTGCTCACTGAGCCAGAGACAGCATGCTCGATTGTGTCAGTCTATACTTGAATACCTTTAATATGTGGATCCATGCATCACACTCACCATTTATCACTCCATCTCCATTCTCCAGAGTAGATACACGTACACACACACGAATCTTTTTTGGTTCAAGTGTCACAAATACCCTTTGGATGTATTTTGGTTTCAATATATTGTCTAATTTTTTAAAAAAGAAATACTGTAAATTCCATTTTTGGAAGAAACCTATTCTTTAAAAAAATAAACTTGAATTTATTAAAACATATCTGGAAATAATAAATACTCAAGAAATATTTGTTGATTCAATGACTTATCAGTAAATGAAACTACACATAAAATTAATCTACCATTTTTAAATTAATTGAATCCCACCCAATATCACAGTTAGGATAATGTTTTCTATATTACTGTAATTGTAATATCTTTGGTTTTCCTTTCCATGAACCATTTATTTATGCAATTCCATTTTTTCATAATGTTCTCGTCCACTTTTCCTATACAAGTTGAACATACAGCTGAAATATAAAATGTAACTTAATTTTGAGGGTCTTACCACGAGAGCTTTTAAGTCTGACAGTTTGGAAGTAGTCAGTGGCTTCATAACTCTACCATTAAATTTTCATATTTTCAACTTATTCCAATTATTTACATGGTTCCCATAAAATTTTAATTTAATAGAATGATGAAGTTGGTGATACATTATTTATGCATTTTAATGATAGGTGATAACTTTAAACATTATTATAACATCTGATCATGCATTTTTCTTTAGTTTCTTTTTTTCTGATGTCGTGGAGCCATGTGTTCACATTTACTTTCAAAATTAACATGTATTCTCAATTGTTTCAGAAGCAGTTGTGTTAATAGTGAGTCAGTTAAGTGACAGTGCCTAAGTAATAACACTTTTACCTTTGTGACAAAAAGCAAAGCAACACAATGTGTATATGGAATATTATTGTGGCACATACACACTATTTTGTCATTCACTCAAATATACTATTTTCATGTTTCAATATATTGTCTAATTTTTTAAAAAAGAAATAAAGTAGAAATATAAAGTAGAAAACAAGGTAGGCTGATTTCTATAAAACATGGAGAAAGCAACATTTGTATTGTCCTAATTTCTAACTCATAGTTATCTGTAAAATTAAAATCATTCCCCTCTATGATATATATGCCTTGAAGTGTGCATGTACAAGCTAATGTTAAATATTTGCTGGACAAAACTTCCAATGCAACAATATTTGTTGAGTTATTTTTATGTATACAATAATGTGATTGATGTTCTGGGCTGTTAAGATCATCAAGACCACTTATGGCCACAAGAAACTAATGTATTGCAGCAAAATACTGAGAAATGTTCAACCATGTTAAAGTGCTTCCAATGTAATTATTTGGCTCACATATTTTAGATTTTAAATTGCATGGCTTTCTTCAGGTTATTAAGTTTTGCGTATTTCCTTGATGGCCTTTGGGAACAAGTTCTTCAGGACCTGAGTTGCCAAAGAGAAAGTATGAAATAATTCTGACCTGCATGCCATGATCATAGTCTCACAACATTTTTAAGCAGATGGCTTGCCTTGGACACTTTAAAAATATATCTTTGTTCCCCTTTTTATCTGTCATAGTTTTCCATCACATCTCTGTAGGCATTCTCCTTCTACTGTCTCTGAGTACCAATCCAGTGTTCTAAGTTTGGATTCAATTTTCTCTCCACTTTTCTGTAACTGAAATGTTTACTATTGATAATGCTACTATATGGAACAATTCACAGGACTGCTTTGTAGGGACAAAATTCTGATTTTCAAGGCCCAAAGGTTGGTATCTCCAATGGCTACCCAAGATTTCCCAGCTTTACATTTGCGAGCTGGCTTGCTTTGGAGTGTATTTTCTTTTCAGAGAATCACCACTTTGTCAAAATGCATCACAGAGAAGATAAGAATCTCATGTGAATCAGTTGAAAAAAGAAACACAATCCAAATATCTGTGTTTATTAATCAATGCTTATTTAACAGTGTGGTGATTTCAGAAGAAATTTAATGGAGGAGAACATTACAACTGGTGTATAATTACAGTATCAGATTAATGGGCAGCTTTCATGTTTAGTCTGCACAGGATAGGGATAGAATTTTATGGCTATTAAGAAGTTAGGAAATTACATATACCCTGGTAGTCTATTTTGAGCTAATAAGGATTTGGGTTACTAAGGTCAAAGTGGGATTCATAATTAAATTTGACCTTTTTATTACCAATTGTGATTACATAGAGAAATATAGGAATTATCCAATGAATGTTTCTTAAAAATGTTTTTTTTTAATTTGGACTTTTTACTATATTAATCAACAGATATGCACTGTGCTATTTTAATTCATATACAAATCCTATAAAATAGATATTATGATGCTTCTCATTTTACAAATGGAAAAACTAAGACTCAGTGAGGCTGATTAATTTGTCCTAAGTTCACATGGAAAAACAGACCCAGACTTTGAAAAAAGGTATAATAAATATGCTGCTCTTTATGAATATAAAGAATTACTCCCTAGATCCTTTCTAAAACTTAATGTTAAATCAGTACATAGGCTGATTGACAATTAGGAACAAAATACAATAAAAAAAAAAGTAAGTAGAACAAATTAATCATTTCAGAGGGAAACTACTGTACACTTCAGTAAACTGGAAAGAGGTTAGAGAGAGGCTGAGTCTGGGTCACGGCTTTAAAGATAATAGAGAGACAATAAGGAGGCATATTTTGTGGGGGTGATTTAATATAGTATGCAGATAAATATAAAATATTATTAAAGAATTTCATTAATTATATTTTAAGGGTAGTCACATAGGAACCTGAATCTTTTAAACTTTATCTTCATGGGTAAAATTTTCCTTTAGATATTGAGTAGTATTATAGTTCTTCTGGGACACAATTTCCTTTTTAATTAGTTTTTTTATGACATTTTCCATTGGTAAAAAATAATAATTTTCATCAAAAATATTGTGCTGAAATGGAGGTTTAATATTATCAGTAATTATTTGTGTAAAAGACAAAGAAATTACCAGGATCTGTGAAATGAAAAAACAGAATGAGAACTGACTACAGGTATTCTTATATAACTTACTTATCTTGATCAAAGTGAATGTCATTACTTATATGATTATAAATATCCACTAATCACAATTTACTTTTCATAAGTAAGTTTATATGTTTTAGTTATTTGGGTTTTTTTTTTTCTTTTGTTAAAATCATGTCAAAATACAAAACTGTCTTAACATTTTCCTCTTTAGTAGGAAATAACAATGGATTGAGTTCTTCATTACGAACTCCAGAAAAAAACTTTTTTTCTTTTTCCATGTTCCCTGTTTTATTTTCCTGTGGCTGCTGTGTGGAACAAGTTGTGGGAATACAGGTTCAGGCACACAAATACTTTCAGCAAATGACAGCTTTATTACTTAGACAGCACAAAGGATCCAAAAGAGCAGGGGAAGAGAGCCCATCATGGCAGGTCTCTTGGGAGGCCAAGTGTTCAGGTCAGTGTGGTGGATCGCAGCTCCACACAATCCACTTTGGGTAGGAGAGGAGGGTATGAGAGGAGGTACAATCTGCGCTGCCTGACAGTAGGGCATTTATAGAACACTGGCATGAGGGCGCCCTGCCGCTGAGAGTTCAGGCCGTTAGACCCAATGTTTCCCCCATGATGCAGATTGAAAAATCTGCATACAGTAGAAAAGAAGGTGGGCAAGGTGAAAGTTGGGAGATTGCCACTAGGCAGGTCAGTGACTTCTCCAGCATGTTGTATCAAATTATCACAAACTCAGGGAATTAAAACAATAGAAATTTATTATCTTACAGTTGTGGATGCTAGACTTCAGAAATCTGACAGGACTGAGGCCCCCAGAGTCTCTAGGAGAAAATCAGTTCTTTGCCTCCTCCAGCTTTTAGTGCTTGTTGGCATTCCTTGATTTGTGACTACATCACTCCGGAGTCCCCTCTACCATTCTCTTATATGACTCTTGTTCTTGGATTTAGAGCTGATTCTAATAGTTCAGAATTATCTTCTCATTTCAAGATCTTTAACTTAATTACATCTGAAAAGACCCTTTATCCAAATAAACTAACATTTACAGGTTCCAGGAGTTAGAATGTGGGCATATCATTTTGGGGGACATCATACAACACAATACAGTTCCCCTTTTCTTCTTTTGACCTTTCCTAAAAACCCTTATTTCACCCTTGTCTTAGTTTGCCAAAGGCTGCCAATGCAAAATTATCAGAAATGGGTTAGTTTTTTAAATGAACATTTATTAAGGTAAAAACTTATAGTTCTGAGGCTATAAAAATGTCCAAATCAAGGCATCATCAGAGATGTTGTTTCACCAGTGGCTGGCGGCTGGCAGATCTTGAGGGAGTCCTGCCGCGTGGCAAGGCAAAGCAGTGGCTCTCCCTCTGGCTCTCTGGCTCTGCCTTCTCCTCCAGGCCACTTTCTCCTCAAGCTCAGCTGTGGGCGATCAAGCTCATGGGATGGCTTGTCTCTTCAGCTTTGAACTGCTCCTTGGGTCTAGCCTCTCAGGGGCGTCTCTCAGTGCCTCTCTGCTTTGCTGATTCCAGCCTCCAGCCTTTCTCTCAGCCTCTTCTCAGCCTCTCTCTTGGCTGTAGCTGATCTGGGCGTCCTCTTTCACATGGCAGTGTAAAAATTGCTGCTGAGTGTTTCTACTTTCAGTTCTTAGTTCATCTGAGACCCAGCAAGAGGGTGGAGACCAAACCTGGGTTATGTCTCACTGACATGGTCCAATCAAAGGGTCCCACACCCACAGGAATGAATTAGGTTCAAGAACATGATCTTCTGGGATTCACAAAAGAACTTCAAACTGTCACAACCCCCAACTGGTACTTAGAGGCCCTAGCAAACAGTTCTTCCCTATTATCCCCTGAAGTTGTGACAAAATTGTCATCTTCATCACAAACCATTCTGAACTTCACAGGCTTCTCATCAGTGTCCAGTTCACTGAAGTCCCTAATTTATATATGTTTACAGGAGTGGCAAAGTTAACTGGTCTCAATACAGTGGAATCACTTTTCAAAACAGAGTTAAAGTTCTAAAGTCAGGAAAATAGAACTGAATGTGTAAACAACACAAAAATGGAAAACTGGAATATACACAGCTGATTGATACAAGGCAAGTACACAAATTTTGAAGCTTCATTAACTTAAAGGTCTTAGGAGAATTGTTTACAATCTTTCATTTGATGCACCTTTACAATCTTCTATCTACTTTTTTCCATTGTCCTATATTATATTCTAAACCTTCTGGAATTAGATGAGTATTGTTTTTTGTTTTATAGCAACTATGTAAAGAATAGATGCAGGTTTCTCATCTCATGATTGCTGAGGGGTGAGTGCTCATTTAATGGAAAGGTAATAGGAAATGGAAAGGAATAATAAGCACTTTTTAAATTATCTATTCTTTTCTCTGTTCCAGACCCGTTGAATTTGTCAAGTGGAAATAAGAATATGATTTGACTACATCTAGTTATGTAAAATGTTTTAGATAGCACAGTAGTTTCCCAGTTAACATGCACATTCCTTCAGTCCAAAGTCAAATTCAGGTCAGAAGAAGTTTGCTTGTTTGCTCTTTTCAATTTATAGTCTCTTCCTAAGTCATATCCCATTAACGGCTGCTCCCTTTTCTGTGATATCATGGATATGTCTCTGGCTAAGAGAATCTAGAGATCAAGAATGTAATAATCCTAATGAGATACAATATTTGCCAAGTAAGTCACGCTTTTTACAATTTTTATTTTATTAGAGAATTTGTAGGTTTACAAATAAAAAATGCAGAAAATAGAAAGTTCCAATAAACATCCCAAACCAACACTCAGTTTTCACAATTATTAACACTTTGCATTAGTGTGGTCCCTTTGTTACAGTCAATGAGACAATACGGTAATTATACTATATAAATATTATAGTCTATAGTTGACATTAGGGTTGACAATTTCTGTTGTACAGTCCTATGTTTTTTAATAATTTTATTTTAGTAACATATATCCAACCTAAAATTTCCACTTTTAACCATATTCAAATATATATTTCAGTGTTGCTAATTACATTCACAATGTTGTCCTACCATTTTCACCATCTATTACCAAAACTTTTTATCGTGACATACAAAAACTCTGTACCAGTTAAGCATTAACTATTCTTTCCCTACCTTTCCCCATGTCCCTGGTAATCTGTATTATTGTTTTGGATTCTATGAATTTACTTATTCTGGTTATTTCATATTGTTTGAGATCACACAATATTTTTCCTTTTGTGTTTGGTTTATTTCACTCAAAATGGTGTCTTCAGAGTTCATTCATGTTGTCTCATGTATCAGAACTTCACTCCTTTATAGCTGAATAATATTTCATTGTAAGTACATGCCTTATTTCATTTATCCATTCATCTGTTTGTTGATGGACACTAGGATTGCTTCCATCTTTTGGCAATTGTGAATAATAATGCAATGGACATTATTGTGAAAATATCTGTTCAAATCCCAGTTTACAATTATTTGGGGTATGTATCTGGAAGTGGGTTTACTGGGTCATATTTTAATTCTATATTTAACTTTCTGAGGAACTGCCAAACCATTTCCACAGTGACTGCACCATTTTTCATTCCACCAATAATTAACAAGTATTACTATTTATCTACATCCTCTCCAGCACTTCTTATTTTCCATTTTATGAACACTAGCCATTCAATTGGGTTTGAAATATTATCTTCTGGTCTTGATTTTCATTTCCCTAATGGCTAATGATGTTAAGAATCTTTTCATGTGTTCTTTAGCCATTTGTATATCTTCTTTGAAGAAATGTCTATTCAAGTCACTTGCCCATTTTTAAAATTGGGCTGTTTGTCTTTTTGCTTTTGAGTTGTAGGATTTCTTTGTATATTCTGGGTAATAAACTTTTGTAGGATATGTGGTTTCCAAATATTTTCTCCCATTTTGAAGATTGTCATTTTACTTTCATGATGAAATCCTTATATGATTAAAGCTTTGTAATTTTGGTGAAATCCCATTTATCTTTTTTTTTTTTTTAATGCTTATGCTTTTGGTGTAAAGTCTAAGAAGCTATTGCCTAACATAAGGTCTTGAAGATGCTTCTTTATATTTTCTTCTAAGAGTTTTATAGTTTTTATTCTTATATTTAGGTATTTGATGTTTTTTGAGCTGATTTTTGGATACAGTGAGATATAGGAGTCTGCCTTCCTTATTTTGCATTTGAATGTCCAGTATTCCCAGCACTATTTGTTGAAGAGACTATTCTTTCCTAATTGAGTGGACTTGGCACCTTTGTCAAAAATTCAGTTGGCCATAGTTTTGAGGGCTTCTTTCTGAACTCATTTCTATTCCATTGGTCTGTATGTATGTCCTTGTGACAAAATGTGCTGTTTTGATTACTGTACCTTTGCAGTAAGTTTTAAAATTGGGGAGTGACAGTCCTCCAACTTTGTTCTTCTTCAAGAGGGTTTTGGCTATTCCAAGTCACCTGCCCTTCCATATAAATTTGATGATTGGCTTTCTTATTTCTGCAAAGAAGGCTTTTGGAATTTTGATTGGCATTGCTTTGAATCTGTAAATTGCTTTGGGTATAAATGGTATCTTAGCAAAATTTAGTCTTCTACTCCATGAAAATGGAGTGTCCTTTCATGTATTTAGGTCTTCTTTGATCTCTTTTCACAGAGTTTTAAACGTTTTCATAAAAACCTTGATTAAATTTATTTCTAGAAGTTTGTCTGTTCTCCTTGCTCTTGTAAGAGGAATTTTTTTCATGATTTCCTCTTCAGATTGTTCATTACTAGTATATAGCAACAATACTGATTTTCGTGTTTTGATCTTGTATTCTGCCAATGAATTCTTTTATTAAATCTTGTAGCTTTGTTATGGGTTTTTCAGGACTTTCATTGTATGGGCTCTTGTCTTCATGCATATAGGGAAAATTTTAGTTCTTCCTTTCCAATTTGGATGCTTTCTATTTTTTTTTTCTTGCCTAATTGCTCTGGTTTGAGCTTCTAGTACAGTGCTGAATAACAGTCATGACAGTAGCATTCTTGTTTTATTCCGACCTTAGAGGGAAAGATTTCAGTCTTTAATAATTGGGTATAATGTTAATTTTGTTTTTTTCATGTATGCCTTTTATTAAATTGAGGAAGATTTCTTCTATTCTTAGTTTCTTAGTGTTTTTATGAAGGAGTGCAGGATTTTATAAAATACCTTTACTGCTTAAATTGAGATGATTATGTGTTCTTCCCCCTTCAGTCTATTAAATTGATGTACTACATTAATTACTTTTCTTATGTTGAAAAACCCTTGCATATCTGGGATGTTTCCCACATGCTCATGGTCTATAAATCTTTTAATGGGCTTGTGTTATATTTGTGTTTCTTGGAATTTGTCTCTTTCATCTAGATTATCTACTTTTTTGTTGTACAGCTGGTCACAGTATCTTCATTTAATTTTTTTTTTATTTTTGTGGGATTGTAACAATGACTCCCTCTTTCATTTCTGATTTATTTGCTACTGTCCTCTCTCTGTTTTGCTTTGTCAGTCCAGCTACAGTTTCATTTATTTTATTCATCTTTCCAGTGAACCAACTTTTGCTTTTGTTGATTGTCTATTGTATTTTATTCTCCATTTCATTTATCTGTGCTCTAATCTTTGTTATTTTTTTACTTCTGATCACTTGGGTTTCATCTGCTCTTCTTATAGAACTTCCAGTTGTGAGGTTAGGTCTCTGATTTGATATCTTTCTTCTTTAACATTTTTTTTATTGAAGAAGTTGTTGGTTTATAGAAAAATCATGCATAAAATGCTGAGTTTCCGTATACTAACCTACTATTAACACCTTACATTAATTAGTGTGGTCCATTTGCTACAATTCATGAGAGAACATTTTTGTACTTGTAACATTACTTTAGTCCATCGTTTACATTAGGATTCACTGTTTAAGCTGTACAGTCCTATTTTTCTTAAAATTTGTATTGCAACATATATACAACTTAAAATTTCCTCTTTAACCGCATTCAGATATTTCATTCATTGCTGTTAATTGTATTCACAATGTTGTTCTACCATCACACCAAAACTTTTCCATCAATCCCAAATAGAAACTGTGTATAATTTAAGCATTAACTCTCCATTCCCTATCTCCACTATATAATCTGTATTATATAATCTATATTCTAGTTTCTGACCCTATTAATTTGTTTATTCTAATTATTTCATATCGGTGAGTTCATTCAATATTTGTCCTTTCGTGCCTGGCTAATTTCACTCAACATGATATTTTCGAGGTTCATACATGTTGTCAAATGTATCAGAAATTCATTTCTTTTTATGGTTGAGTAATATTCCATTGTATGTCTATATCACATTTTATTTATCCATTCATCGATTGATGGACACTTGGGTTGCTTCCATCTTTTTGCAATTGTGAATAATTTTGCTATGAATATCAGTGTGAATATATCTGTTCCATTCCCTGCTTTCAATTATTCTGGGTATATACCTAGAAGTGGGATATCCAGGTCATATCATAATGCTATACTTAAATTTGTGAGGAAATGCCATACTGTCTTCCACAGCAGCTGCATTGTTTTGCATTCTTACCAACAATGAATGAATATTCCTATTTTTTTTTTTACACCCTCTCAAGCACTTGCAATTTTATGGTGCTTTTCTTTTTTTAATAGACATTCTAGGAGGGATGTGAAATGGTATCTCATGGTTTTAATTTGCATTTCCATTTGCTCTTTGGTCATTTATTTATCTTCTTTGGAGAAATATCTATTCAAGTCTTTGGCCATTTTTGTTGTTGTTATTGTTCTTTGTATTTTTTCACTGAAGTTTAGGATTTCTTTATATATTTTGTATATTAAACACTTATTGGATATGTGGTTTCAAATATTTTCTCCCATTGTGTAGACTGTTATTTTACTTTCATGATAAAATCCTTTGATACATGGAGTTTTTAATTTTGATGAGTCCCATTTATCTATTTTTTCTTTTGCTGTTTTTTTTTCCTTTGGTGTAAATTTTAAGAAAGCATTGTTTAAATCAAGGTTCTGAAGATGATTCCATATATTTTCTTCTAGGAGTGGAGTTTTATAGTACTGATTCTTATGTTTAGGTCTTTGATGTGTTTTGAGTTTATTTTTGTATGTGGTGTGATATAAGGTCCACCTTCATTCATTTGCATATAGATATCCAGTATTCTCAGTACCATTTGTTGAAGAGATTATTCTTTCCCAATTGAGTGGAGTTGGCACCCTGGTCAAAAATCAGTTGGCCATAAATGTGAAGGTTTGTTTCTGAACTCATATTTTTTTCAATGTAATTATTTAGAGCTATATTTCAGCACTGCCTTTGCTGCATTCTAAAAGTTTTGGAATCTTGTGTTTACATTTACATTTTTCTGAAATTATTTCCTAATTTCACTGTGATTTCTTCTTTGAGCCATTGATTGTGTAAATGTGTGTTAATTTCCACATTTGTGACTTTTCCAGTTTTCCCTCACTTATTGATATCTAGCTTCATTCTATTGTGGTTGGAGAAAATACAGTGTATGATTTCAGAATTTTTTAATTTACTGCATCTTGTTTTGTGACCTAACATATGGTCTGTCCTGGAGAATGATCTATGTGCATTAGAGAAGACTGTGTATTCTGGTGTCGTTGGGTGATGCATTCTATATGTATCTGTTAGTTCTTGTTGATTCATAGTATTTTTCAAGTCTTTTATTTCCTTATTGATTTTCCTTCTAGATGTTCTATCTATTATTGAAAGTAGTTTATTGAAATCTTTTACTGTTTATGTAGAACTGTATACTCTTGCCGTCAAATCTGTCAATATCTTCTTCATTTATTTCATAGTTCTGCCATTATGTGCACATGTATTTATAATTGTCATATTTTCTTGTTGGATTGATCCCTTCATCAGTATATGACCTTTTTTGTCCCTTGTAATATATTTTGACTTAAATTCTATTTTATCTTGTATTAGTATAGTTAACCTTGCTCTCTTTGGTAACTATTTGCATGGCATATTTTCCCCATTCCTTCACTTTCAAGTTACTTTTGCCTTTGAATTTAAGATGAGTGACTTCTAAACTGTATAGTTGGGTCATGCTTTTTTATCCATTCTACCAGTCTGCCTTTTGAATGGAGAGTTTCATCCATTTACATATAAAGTAACTATTGATAATGAAGGGTATTCTTTTGCTACTTTACTATTTGTTCTTTGTAAGTCTTATATATTTTTGTCCCTGCATTCTTCCTTTAATGCCTACTTTCATATTCATTTGATTTTTTTGTAGTGTACCGCTTTGAGCCCCTTCTCATTTACTTCTGCCTATATTTTTCAAAAAATTTCCTTGTGGTTACCATGGGCCTTAAATACATTATGCTAAATCTATAACAGTCATGTTTGATTTTATATCAACTTCAATAGCATACACTTCCACTGTCTGTAAACCCATTCATCCCCCTACCTTTTTGTTGTAACTTTACAAGTTATTTCTTTATACATTGTATATCCAAAACCATAGATATATCATTGCTTTTTGTGCATTTTCACTTTATAACTATAAAAATGAAGTTTTGGGTATATTGTACCCAAATATACAATAAAATATTACTATCACATAGAATACCCATATGGTTCCCTTTACCAGGGGTCTTTATTTTTTCTGCTGCTTTGATCCAATGTCTATAATCCTTACTTTTCAGTCTGAAAAACTCCCTTTAGCTTTGCTTGTTGGGTCTATCTAGTGGTGACTGTGCCTCTCAGCTTTTGTTTATCTGGGGATATCTTAATATCTTCCTCACTTTTGAAAGACGGTGTTGCCAGTTATAGAATTACTAGTTGGCAATTGTTTTCTTTCAGCACTTTAAATGTTTTGTTCAACAGCCTTCTTGCTTACAAAGTTTGTGATGTGAAA
>JAQZBX010010042.1:0-45003 GCA_029593785.1 Cabassous unicinctus
AAAGACAGTAGGTTGAAAATGAAATGATTAAAATTAAAAAAAAAACAAAAACAACTATACCATGTAAGTAGTAACCGAGAAAGAGCTGTGATACGTATGCTAATATCAGATATAATAGACTTTAAGTCAAAAACTGTTACGAGGGGGGCAACAATACTCATTGTATATTGATAAAGGTGTCAATTCATCAAGAAGACATAACAATTATAAAAACTGATGCACCTAACAGCAAGTCCCAAAATATATGAAGCAAACATCGACAGATTTGAAGGGAGAGATAGATGGTTCTATATTAATAGTAGGGGACTTTAGTATAGAATATCTTGACAGAAGATCAATAAGAAAAAAGAAGACTTGAATGATACTCTAACACAACTAGACCTAACAGATATATATAGAGAAAACCATTAACCCAATAACAACAGAATACACATTCTTTTCAACTGCCCATATACCATTCTTCAGGATAGATGATATCTTAGGTCACAAAACAAGTCTCAATAAATTCATAAATATTGAAATCATACAACATATCTTCTCTGAGCACAACGAAATGAAGTTAGAAATCAGTAACAGAGGGAGAAAGGAGAAATTCACAAATACATGGAAATTAAACAACATATTCTTAATCAATGGGTTTAAAGAGGAAATCACAAGGAGAATTAGGAAATACCTTGATGTGAATGAAAATGAAAATACAATATAACAAAAGTTATCAGATGCAGCAAAGGCAGTGATGAGAGGGAAATTAGTAGCTCTAAATGTTATATTAAAAAAAGAAGAACGATTGCAAATCAGAGACCTAACCTAAAAACTGGAAGAACTAGGAAAAGAAGAACAAACTAAACCCAAAGCGAGCAGAAGGAAATAATAAAGATTAAAGCAGAGATAAATGAAACAGATAATTTTTTAAAAATTAGAGAATAACAAAACCAAAAGTTTATTCTTCGAAAACAATAATAAAATTGGCAAACATTTAGCTAAACTGAGGAACAAGAGAGAGGACACATAACTAAAATCAGAAATGAAAAGAGGGACATTACAACTAATCCAACTAAAATAAAAAGGAGCATAAGAGGATACTATGAACAACTATACACCAACAATGAGATAACCTACATGAAATGGACAAATTCTAAGAAACACACACTACTTCCACAGACTGAAGAAGATATATTAATAGAAGATCTCTGGAAACAAATAACAAGCAAATAGATTGAATCAGTCTTCAATAACCTCTCAACAAGACAAAATCCCAGGACCAGATGGTGTCATGGGAATTTTACCAAACTTTCCAAGAGGAATTAACACCAAATCTGCTCAAAATCTTCCAAAAATTTGAAGAGCATGGAACACTCTCTAAATCATTCTATGAAGCCAACATTACCATCATATAAAGCCAGATAAAGATATCATAAGAAAAGAAAATTACAGACCAATATCTCTTACGAATATAAATGCAAAAATCCTCAACTAAATACTAGCAAAACAAATCTGATAGCACATTAAAAGAATTATATACCATGATCAAGTGGGATTTATCTGAGTTATGCAAGGTTGGTTATACATAAGAAAGTAGATTAATGCGATATACTACAGTAATGTATTGAGGGAGAAAAACCGCAAGATCATCTCAATTGATGCAGAAAAGGCATTTGACAAAATCCAGTGCTGCTACTTAATAAAAACACTTAGAAACCTAGGAATAGAAGGAATCTTCCTCAAGATGATAAAGGGCATATATGAAAAACCTACAGCTAACGTCCTACTTAATGGTGAAAGACTGAAAGCTTTCCCTTTAAGATTAGGAAAAACAACAATTAAGATCAGGGACAAGACAATGATGCCCACCGTCACCACTGTTACAAAACATTTTACTAGAAGTTCTTGCAAGAGCAATTATGAAAGAACAAGTAATAAAAGGTAGCCAAATTGGAATGGAAGAAGTAAAGCTTTCCCTATTTGCAGATGATCCTATATATAGAAAATACTGAAAAACTCACAAGAAAGCTCCTAGAGCAAATAAATTTATACAGCAAAGTCATGTGGTATAAGACCAACACCTACAAATCAGTAGTTTTCCTATTTACTATTAGTAATCAGAAGCAGAAATAAAGAAAAATTCATTTACAATAGCAAACAAAAGAAAATATAATGGAATAAATTTATCCAAGGATGTAAAGGACTTGTACACAGAAAATTATAAAACATCACTAAAGAAGTCAAGTAGACCTCAATAAATGGAAGGACACTCCATGTTCGTGGATTGGAAGACTAAATATTGTTAAGATGTCATTTATACCCAAAGCAATTTACAGATTCAATGCAACCCCAATCAAAATTACAACAACTTTCTTTGCAGAAATATGACAGTCAATTAAGAACTTATATTGAAGGGTAAGAGCCCCTGAACAGCCAAAATGATCTTGAAAAAGTATGAAATTGGAGGACTCACACTTCCCAGTCTTAAAAATTATTAAAAAGCCACAATAATGAAGACAGCATGGTACTCTCACAAGGACAGTCATGAAGACCAATGGAATTGAACTGAGAGTTCAAAAATAGACTTTTACATCTGTGAACAATTAATTTTTGACAAGGCTGCCAAGTCCTCTCCATTGGGAAAGAAGTCTCAGTAAATGGTGCTGGGAGAATTGGATATGCATTTGCAAAAGATGAAGGTGGACCCCTACTTCACATCATAAACAAAAACCAACTCAAAATGGATCAAAGACCTAAATATAAGAGCCAGGAATATAAAACTCCTAGAACAATACATAAGAAACCATCTTTAAGAACTTGTGTTAGGAAAAGTTTTCTTAGACTACCCCCAAAGCACAAGCAAATAAAAAAAATGGACAAATGGGACCTCATCAAAATTAAAAAACCCAAAACTTTCGTGCATCAAATTACTTTACCGTGAAAGTAAAACAACAACCTCCACAATGGTAGAAAATTATTTGGAAACCACATATTTGATAAGGGTTTAATACCCATAATATATAAAGGAATCCTTAATTCAACAACAAAAAGATAAAAAAACCCTGTTTTAAAAAAATGGGCAGGAGGTTTGAATATACATTTCTCCAAAGAAGATATACAAATGGCCAAAAAGCACATGAAATGATGCTCAAGATCATTAGCCATTAGGGAAATGCAAATCAAAACCACAATGAGATACTATTTCACACCCACTAGAATGGCTACCATTTGAAAAACAGAAAATTACAAGTTTTGGAGAGGATGTGGAGAAATAGGAACACTCATTCATTGCTGATGGCAATGTAAAATGGTGCTGCCTCTGTGGAATACAGTTTGGGGGTTCCTAGAAAGGTAAGTATAGAAATACCATATGACCCAGCAATCCCACTTCCAGGTGTATACCAAAAATAATTGAAAGTGATGACTCGAGCAGACATATGCCCTCCAATGTTCAGAGTAGCATTATTCACAATTGCCAAAAGATGAGAGCAACTCAAGTGTCCACCAACTGATGATGAATGGATAAGCAAAATGTGGTATATACACGCAATGGAATATTTTCCCTAAAAAGGAATGAAATATTGATACATGTGACAACATGGATTAACCTTGAAGACATCATGAGTGAAATAAACCAGACACAAAAAGACAAATTATTGTATGATCTCACTGATAGGAAATAATCAGGAAAATCAAACTCTTAAGATTCAGAATCTAGACTATAGGTTACCAAGGGATATGGGTGGGGTAGGGAATAATGTACAGAATGTACAGAATTTCTATTTGTGATGATGGAAATATTTTCACAACTTTTGTGAACATAATTCACAACACTGAATCATAATTTTGAATGTGATTAAAAGGGGAAATTTTAGGTTGTATACATGCTACTAGAATAAACATGTTTTTAAAAAAAATCCATGGAACTGCACAACACAGTTAAACCATGGACTATAGTTAATGGTATGATTATAAAAACATGCTGTCATCAATTTTAACAACTGTACCACACCAGAGCAAGGTGTTAATAGGAAGGTGGTATATGGGGCTCCTGTATTTTATGCATACTTTTTCTGTAAACCTAAAGCTTCTCTAATAAAGAAAGAGGAAATTGAATAAACTGTGGAATTATATCCATGGATAATTTACTTATTAGTGGAAGTTTTAATTCAGGGTGAGTATTCCTGCCTATTAGCAACATTTTATTAAGCCTAAAATCAGCAATGCCAATTTTTCCCTAAGGGACATTTCATTTCTGATTTAAGAGATCTATTATTAAGAAGACATCTCTATGTATTTCATAATGTTTAAAATTTGTTATACGGTCGCAATAAATGCTTTTTGCTAACACCAAAGAGATAAGGGTTATGGCTATAGATATCAATAAAGTATTCTGTTTCACTTTTGAAATTCTTGACATGAAGGACTTTAGATTTTGCAATACAGAGATTGTTTTTTAAAATATTTAACTAAGTGAAATTTATATATTTTACAGTATTTTCTGATTGCAAGAAATTAGGTTTAGAGAGATTAATTCTCAACTGGAACTACAAACAAAAAGTTATGTTAGGTTGATGCTTACTTCTTGGAATTAACAGAATTTATTCTGTATCAGTGTTTCATATTAAATGAATCCAAATACAAAAAAGTGAAAATGATGAAATCATTATAATCTAAAATGATAATTAATGTCAGACTCTCCTTTTCCCACAGACATGACAGGGAAGAGCACCTTCTGAACATGGAAACCATTTCAGTGAGCAGTTATGTTATGGCCCTAAATCTAATGTTCTGTCACAACCTTACCATGATGTGGCTCAACCCATACTGTGATCAATTTAGGCATATTTTGAAGAATAGGAGATGCTGCACATTGTTGCTTCAATATAAAACATATAAAAATATGACAAGACGTCCCACATTTTCTGGTTTCAGAGTGTCCTTAGTGCTTCCTAATTTTTTCATAGCACCCCTCAAACAAACAACAAAAATACAAAAATTCTAACAATTTGGTTTATTGGGCAATGTCCTCAAACTCAATAAATAATTATTACATATAAACTTAATAGTCATTTTAAAAAATATTGCATGTAAATTCAAAGAAAAATATCTTTATTTCATTCTTAAATAGCCACAATTACTCATAAATAGTATATGTGTACTTCTTGCATGCTGTGCAACCTCTCAAACCTTGAAATCAGATTAGACACCACCATCCTCATTTCCTATCCCCATTGATTTTCTCAGGGTACTTGCTTTTTATCACAGCAGCCACTGAAAACCCAGGTTTACGAAGATATGACATCATCGAGAGGAATTAGTGTGTTCTATTGTTAAATCTGTGAACTACCAGAAGCGAGCAGTTGGTTTGGTTTCCAAAAGATATCAGGTATCACTGATTCCCTTGAACATTTAAAATGTTACATGGTACCCCTGTGGATTCCCTAGGGTGCCCTGGGGCACCAGGTCACACAGCTTGGGAACCATGTCTATATGTTACTTTGCGCCAGGGTTTCAAATTTTCATGACATATTCAAAATTATATCAGGAGTTCACTTAACCTAGCATATTAAGTACTGAAATAAGAGCTAAGAGCACTCAAATGTCTGTTAAAATCTTTCCTACAACTCAGTCTCTAATTAAGGAGCTTACAAAAAACTCCCTTACAGTTTACAAAACCTTTTACATACATTACTCTGTACCTGTTGATGAGCATAGAATAACCAATTGCCATGCCACCAAGTTGGGGAATGAATAGTCAAAGAAGTAGCACTAAGGATTCAATTCATTCTAAATGTCCTCAGGTTGTTTGCAACAGCCTGCTCATTCCATCTGTCTTCCTGCAATTTCTAGTTCATTTTATCTTAATCCATCATTTGTATAAATGGAGACTAACTGTTCTTTTTCTTCAATATTAAAGCTGTCATAACCAAAAACCATTTTCCCTCTTCCCAAACTAAATAACCCTATTTCCCTTTAATCTTTACACATAGGTTTTACATTTCATTCCTTTATCTTGTTTCTCCTCTTTTATTTCCTTCAATATCACTAAATTTATTCAATGCAATGGATTATCAAAGAGAATACACTAGAAATAATAGTATGGTTATAGAACACAGCTTTATGATTAAATGATAAAGTGGATATGAAAGATTTTTGTAAGCTACTAAAATATCTTCCCAAGGACAAGGGTTGTAAATCTGAAAAGTTCTTATGACAATACATTTTGCTGTTGAGAAACATACCATATGGGAAAATTTTAGAGGATCCTAGGTTAGGAGCACAATTTTTAAAACTTTTACATTTTTCATATTCACAATTAAAATATAGTATAGAAAATAAAATACCAATGAGAGTTTTGTTGGCCTTTTCCACCACTGGCCTTAACTGTTTAATAGCACTTATCTTCTACATAGTTTAGATTCATACACAAATGTCAGTGGCACTGTTCCTTATACTTCAAACATGTTTAACAGTAACTTTTATTTTAGTTTGTTTTCTAACCACATATTTCTTTCCTCTTAAAAAAAAGAATCACCTGCCTTTTTTTCTTAAATATTTAGTAGTCAAATTCCCCACCTACTCTAATTCACACTGATTCATAAGGATTTCGTATCAGCAAGGATGCAATACCAAAGCATCCCTTATTGCAGTGATGCAGTAAGATCAAAGACAATATGATTTGCTTGATTTATAAATGTGATCATTTTTTAAGGAAGAAACTGTGTAATGAGGGTTGAATCAGAAAACCAGGATAATGTAAGCTAGCATCATGCAACCACAACACAGATTCTGATATTATAATTTATTTGTACAAGATTAAAATTTTTCCTATTTATTGAAAAGTAAATCTTTATGCATTCGATCTTTGCCTGAGAGGACTTCATGTCTGAAGAAATATTACCATATTAACTGTTTAAATATAAGAAATTCTTTAAAAATTACCCCATTACTAATATTCCTAAATGCTATTCTAGAGATATAACCTGGCAAGCCACAGAGACTCTATGGACTTAGGTTGTTCTGCCACATTCTGCAGGTTTCATGTACCAGGACTGCTTTCCTTTATGTGATCTGTCTGGTGTGTGGCGATTTTCAATTTGAGATCAACATTCACCACTGCCTTCCCCACCCCTACCCTTGAAATGAAATCTACCTTTTCTAGTATCATAACCACTCTGATACTGGAATGCCTGAGCAGTTGTGGAGAAGTGAGCATTTATTTGCAGCCACCATCCAGCAAAATTTCTACTCCTTTCTCTGCTATAACCATATATGGTCCATCCCCTTTATGTCGTACTCTGTGCCATTATTCCCTTCACTAGGATAAAAACAACATCAATTTCATTGATTCAAGTGTAATACTATTTCTCTCAATGAGTATCTATTTCCTCAGGTCACAAAAAAAAGAAAGATCCATGGGGAATTGGATGAGAAGTGGATGATAAATTGGGTGGAAGACAGTAGTCTTCCATCATCCTGTTCTAATTGTCTTTATTTCAATGGAGTGAATACTATGTGTGGCAGTACTCACATATATTCATTTCAACTAGTCCCCATACAATCCTACACGGTAGGTACTAATATCACTATTGCATTGATGAAGCTGATGCTCAAAGAAGGTACTTGACCTGCCTAAAACAAGTAAGTGGTATAGATGGGACTTAAAATCAGGCCTCTCTGACTTTCCATATATATGAATATAAAATAATTTAATTTTATTCTCTGAAGATATCACAAGTTTATAGTTCCTATAAAACTTCAAATAATTTTAAAATCTAAAACATAGAAACGTGCTTTGAAAGTTGTTGTTCCTATATAATGTGCTTTAATCACACTTATTTTAAACTTTTCAATTAAAATAGTCTTTAGGTATATATCTCTATATCTATCTATCTATCTATCTATCTATCTATCTATCTATCTATCTATCCTAGAAATCCTAGGTGTCATCACTATATCCAGTGTCATGAATACTATCACTAGAAAGCACTGCTGACATTTTACAAGTTAAAGTCAGTTTTGTTTTCCATTTGACAATTTATGATTTAATACTATTGGGTCATATAATTCAAATGTAATTATATTAATAGTGTAAATTAAAACTTTGTATAAAAATGGTCCAATTAATAATCATATGTAGAATATGTAAAAATTCTATATCTAAAAAGTCCTTATCCAGAAACTTTTACCAGAAAATATCTGGACCTTGCATTTTTTTAAGGTATTTCTATTTGTTCATGTAAAACTCATAAAAAAGGTCAGCTTATAGAGATAACTAAAATTTTATTGTAGTTTGATTTTAAGTTTGAGATATCAGAAATTCCAAAACAAATATGTAAAAACATTCTTAATACATGCATAGATACATTTACATAAATCACACTTCTCCTGAATCTAAAGTTTATAGATTTGATTTTTTAGGATCAACATATTAATTTTTTAAAATCCTTTTGAGAGATCATTATACAGCTATCAGTTAAATCAATGCTGTCTGAAAATCATTGTACTAATCAGATTTATGTCATTCTAGTAATTGGGCTGTAAGCACAACATTTGTTTTAAATAAACATTTAATTTACACGTGAGTTAGAAATGTATTTGCAGTCCTAGTTTAAGATATATTCATATATACAGTAGATAACATATAATGATGCATATACTTAATGTAGGAAAAAGAGTTGTTCCAAAATGTTGCTGTTTCAAAAGAAAGCTCGAATGTTTTTTACTAGTGGAATTACTCTTATACTCTCTGGATAGCTTGCCATGCAGCAAGTGCACTTGGGAGTGATTGGGTCTTGGCTGGAGTGTGAGAGTGGCCTTGAGAATAGATTGCTGCCGTTAGTACTTAGTGTGAAGAGAGGTGACTCCTGTGTAGATGAAGTGAGGCATTATTTTTCCCACCCTACCGTTTTGTCCATATTTTGCTGCAGATCACCTTGCCCAAATGAATAGACTTCCCACTAGGTTTATTATCTTGAAGGAAGCTTTCCCTCATCATTCCCTGATGGGCTATGCCTGCTAGTGTTTACCCCCGTCCTCCTCCTGCCAATTGAGTCTCATTGCTTTACTTAGTAGAAGTATCACTGCCAACTCCCAACTCCCAAGACACCTTCGAAAAAGGAGTAGTAAGAGAGAAAGGGGGAGGGCAAACCCTGGCTGGCTGTGTGGAACATTGAATATTCACCTCCCATTGCCAAGGCCTTGATTTAGTATTTGCGGTTTCAGATCTGGCCAGCTATAGTACATTGTTGATATTTTTTTCCCCATAGGTATGAGAGCTAGGTATTTGGTATTGCTGTATCTATATGACTTAACATTTGACATAAAAAACTAGCCTCTTGCTGATGAGCTTCCGAGGCCACTTCAAATCCTGTCTTCTTAGCCTCCCAGTTTTGACCATTCCACTACTCTGAAACTAACAGCTGAATTTCTTCTGTCCTTCTGTCTTGTCAAATATGTGTAACTTGCTGAAGTGTGGGAATTCCTGAAAGCAACTGGCAAAAATGATGCAAAAATAAGCCAACACTATAAATATTAGTTGATTAGAATTTGAGGGTTCCTGGATGTTTTTACTATATTCTGTGACAATCAGGAAATATTTCCTATAGGTATACAATAAGTGATTAATACACATGAATGTTAGGCCACCAGTGTTTTCTGCAGCCTGGGATTAGGACAAACTACAACGATACTATCTGAAAGCCTTTGGCACACTGAACCTTGCAATATCTTTGCCAGAGCACTATATGATGCCCTTTCACATTATTTTAAGGTTGATGGATAATTAAGAATGGCAACATGTACTGAGAAAATTTTATTAAAAGTAGGTGATTGAGAAAAGACAGTAATCTTGAATTCTTGAATTCTAATTATCCTAATATCTATGGAGTATACAATTATATGTCAGGATTTTCACCTATGTCATCTCAATTAATACTCACTAAAACACTACTATGTTGGTACTAATATCCCTATTTCACAGCTGAGCAAACTGACACCTAAGAGCCAATAAATGGTATGACTGGGATTTAAACTCAAGCCTTTCTGAACTCTGAAACCAAAGCATATGCTTCCTTCAAACACAGGCCACAAGTTGAATACTTTCATTTAGAATAGCTATTAAAATTGTATCTTATGGGTTATTTTGAGAATTTGGCAAGTAGGAACTATAGGTGCAAAGTAAAATTAGGTTTGTTTTGCCCAACTGGATGTCTGTTATCACTACCTGTTTCACGTTCTTCATTAGTCAAGGGGACTTAGAGTTAAACCCCAAGGTCTTCTGTGTATCTGGCAGGCTGAGAATATATAGTGAATGTAATTAAAGTCAAGTGCCCAACCTTACCCCTACTCACTGTGGAACTGTGGAGATTTTAGGAATGTGGACAGAAAAAGTAATATTTTGAATTTGGGCAATGCATTTTCACTCAACACAATTTTCTTGCACACTGTCAAAATTTTAACTTGCTCCATTCTGTTTTTTAGTGGAAAAAGTAGCTTGATAGATTCTTCATATTGGCTTCTGTATAATAATTCAAATATGCAGACTTTTGCACAAAATTACACATGTAGGCAGGTTGAGTAAATGTGAACACAAATGAATCACTTTCAACTCTAATTAAATTTGTTCTGAGTGCTTAGCCACCACTTTAAAATGTTAAAGCAGGTTGTATGCATTAATATTTTAAAAAATTAACTATCATGGGGAAATCAAAGCTTAAAAAGAAATTAAATAATTCTCCTTCCCACGTTGGTTTACCTTGCATTGTATTAATGAGATCAACATAAACAATGTTGAGAGAAAGGTAAAGATCTTAGCTAGGTTGCTAAAAAGTAAGGAAAACAACTGAGGAAGCTGAGTGTTAGAGACAACAATGGGAAAGGTTGAAAAGTATACATATATTATCAAGGATGGAGTAAATAAGACACTAATGGGAGAAGAGTGGACACATTCATCCAATCATGTGTCCACAATCCTTGGCCCTTCACAGAAATCTCAATTATGAGAGACTGAGATTGTTAATTTCTACAATGCCCCACCCCAGGTCAATATGAAAATACCATAACCAACTGCTCAAAAAGAAAACAGTGTTTCTACCTTATAGAATTACTTCTTTCATTATGAACAGTGTCAGATGCAAAATGTATTATAGAAACAAAATAAACAAAGTAAAACTAGTTGGTTAACTTTCTTAAAAGTCTAAGAAATCCTTAATCTTTAATCAATTTATCAATCTACAGTAGATAATCAGAGGCATACGGTTCTGATTAATATGAAGGAAGACATGCTGGGCTCAGGGGAGTGGCCCTCTATACACACTGAACAGGACGCCCACCCTAAAATATGTGCACCTCCTGGTTATTCTTTCTTCAATTTGTTTTTTCCATTTATTTCCATATTATGCAATTGTTATATCAAAATTGCCTCTCTGATGCAATATAACATAAAAGGCAGCATATTATGTGTATATGTTTTTGTCGATCTTGAATAAGGCTCTCATCTTGTGTGCCAGTTCCTGATGCTCAGATAGCCAAGATTAATAAAAGAAATATTCGCAAAACCATCTCACATTCTAGTAGTTTAAATTCAAATGGCTTCTCATCTAGAATTGTCAGCAATTTTTAAATGTCAGAACTCATAACACATCATCACTCTTTTGTGTCTGAAACAACCCTTTCCTCCCATGTGACAAGGTATCGTGTGTGAATTATTACAGCTCTGATTAAAAAGCATATTTTCCATGAAGCTCTCTTAATTAATTCTTGTATGATCACCACCCTGTCACAAATGATTTGGAACATGCATTTTCATGTTTATTTATAACAGAATATTTCGGGTTTTGGATGGTATTATCTGTCAGATAATGTTCCTTTTCAGTTAAGAATATGTGACTTCCAAGTAGGTCCTAGAATTTGGCATTAAATCTAAATTATTCAACCCCATCATGCTCTATGAACTCATGAAATTTGTCAGTGGTGGCTAACACTTGAAGAAAACTTTCGGAAAAGTACTGATTATATTTAACTCTCTCGTATTGATGCATATTTGTATATAAAGACCATATTACAAATTAAGATTTAGTGGGACTATTATGCTCACTTTCAGCCTTAAAATGAAGCATAAAAATCACCTTGTTTATAGGAAGAAGTTATCATGGGTCTAAGTAAAATTCAGGGACAGAGAAGCTCACCTTCTTATGATTAGTGAGGAGTTTCTTTAGTGAGTATCCAGGCACATCATTTAAATGAAGTATTGACATTTATTATCAAAGTAAATATTTTATATCCAAGGGAACTTAACTGTAAAGGTGGAATTATTATAATTTCCAAGAACACCTTAGAAAAGCAAATATTCTATCCAAAATTAATTTTAATTTGTCAGTTATGGAAAAAAATTTGATGCCTCACGTATTTGAGACCTTATTTCTCTTCATAGTTATTCACGTAGTTTCAAACATCATATACAACCTCATAGCAAATTGAAATACATCATAACCAAGGATCCAACATCATAACCAAGTGGGCTTTATTCCTCAAATGTAAAGATGGTTTAACATTTTAAAATCAATCAATATAGTATACTAAAAATCAATATAGTATACTAAAATTCTTAGTATACTAGAAATAGAAAGGAACTTATTCAATTTGATAAGGGTTATCTACAAAAACATATCTAGATAATACCATGTATAATGCTGAAATGCTATCCCCCGAGGATGGAAACTAGGAAAGAATGTCTAACATCACCATATCTGTGTAATATTATGTGGTGACTTCTAGCCAGTGATAAAGTGAGGAAAGGAAATACAAGGGATAAGGAAAGGGAAGGAAAAATAAAATTAACATTATTTGCTCAAAATCAATAAACATTTAGAATTATGTGAATTTAACAAGGTTGCTAAAATGTGTCAATATAGAAAAATAAATAGAATGTCTAGAAACAAATAACTGGAAAATTAAAGAAAAATAGCTAAATAAATGACACAAAACATATCAAATACTTGGGAAATAGATGTAATGAAACATGCAAAAGACTGCAACACTGAAAATTACAAAATTCTTTCTGTAAAAATTAAGGAAGACAAAATATAACAAGCTCATGGATTCAAGTGTTCACCAATGGTAAGAAGTTAACTGTCACTTAATTGATCTATAAATTCAATGCAATCTTAATCAAAATATAACTATTTTTTTAAGTTATTTTATTTATTTATTTCTCTCCCCACATCATTGCTTGTGCATGCTGTCTACTCTCTGTCTGTTTGTCGTGTGTTCTCTGTTCTGCGGGATTCTGTTCCCAATCAGCTGTCTTTTGCACCAGAGATGGTGAGTGCCCACTTAAACCAATGCCATTTTGCCCTAATCCCCCCTGGGGTTTCTTTGTGATGTGATGATTGTACAACTCTGTGAATATACTAAAGCCATTGAATTGTATAAATTAAAAAGGGTTAGTTTTATGGCATGTGAATTATATATCAATAAAGCTGTTGCTAAAAAAGACAAAAATATTAATCACAAAAAGATAATTTCCGTAACGTTGAATGTCGTAATTCCTTGCACAAAGTAGGTGCCTAAAAGAGATTTCCTGAATGTTTAAAGGACTTAATTGTAGAAACAATGAAGAATATACACATGTAGAAGAAAACTTAGAGAGTCAAATTTAGAATAGAGAATGAATGACTATAGAATATCTATATCAAATATTGTAACCTTAACTAACATATTGGGCAGCTGCAGGAGAAACAACAGAGAGTAGAAATCCCATTTCTAGAGTAGATATTATAGGGCCCTGGGATTTTATTCTAAGGTAGAAGAGGGACTTTTTATACGTGTAAATACCCATTGGCCCTTTAGATGAAAAAGAAACACAGCTGAGATTTAAGTATTCCATTACTTCAAAATATCTTCCTCCTCATAGCTTTATTAGTGCAAGTAATGGCCAATTAAACTGAACGAGGAAAAGAACTAGCTTGTGGAGGCAAAATGAGCAAGTTTCCACAGCAAGCATGCATCAGCTAAAGATGCTTCAAAATTACCAGAGTTAATAAAAAAAAGTCACTCTGATAGCATCTTTCTTTGAGAGGCTTAGATTTTTTGCTGTTTTTCTTTCCCAGTTATTACCTAATTAAATCTCAAAATATATAAGGTTGTGTAATCAACTCTCAAGGTTTTTGAAAACCGTATTGGAAAAGTAAACCTTTCATCCGAGCATTTATTTTAGTCTTTTTATCTCTTTTGTTCTAGACAGAAATCGGATCTTATTATTCTGTGTGGATTTTTTTCCCTTCCCCTTCCATTTTTGCAACTTGCTCATGGATGGTGGAGATTATTTTCTTGAAGTGACCCTTAACAAGTCCAGTTATAAGGGAAACAGCAGCCACCCCTCCGTGCAGTGTTACTGTTGTTTGCTGTTAGGTTAGTGAGGATGACCTGAACACTCATAATGATGGATTGGAATGTCACACGTTTCAGTGTATCCTGAATGAACAAACAATGTGATGGAAAAGGTTAGAGAAAATGTTTTCTAAAAACCCCCAATATACCCCATCCTGTGCTAATAAGCATCCATCACATCATGAAGTACAAATGTACTGAAATCTGTTCAAATAAAAGTACTGCCAGAGAATAGAAGACTTTAAAGCAGTGGTTCTCACTGCAGATTTTGCCCTGCAGAAGACATTTGGCACTGCCTGGATATACTTTTGGTTTTCAGGACTAGGGGAGAAGGTCCTAGGGGCATTTAGGGAGTAAAGTTGCTGCTAACCATAATACACTGCACAGGACAGCCCTTCACACAAGAATATCCAGCCTGTCTTACTTTGCCAGAAGGCTAAAACGATTACCACATAATGAGCTGGCTTAAACAATGAGAATTTATTGGCTCATGGTTCTCCAGGCCAGAAGTCCAAATCATGGCATGCTGGCAAGACTAAGCTTCTCCCAGGGATAGTAGCATTCTGGGCTGAATTCAGCAATCCCCGAGTTCCAGTGCTAGAATCTCCTGCTTCCAGCCACTTGGCATTGTTCCCTCCTTTCTCTTCTGGATACTTGCGGACTCCCTGCTTCTGGCTCCTCCTTGTGGCTTCCTCCTTATAAAGCCTCCAGTAATCTGAATTAAGGCCCACCCTGTTTCAGCTGGCTGGCCACACGTTAAATGAAAGCAATATCTTCAAAAGGTCCTACTTACAATTGGTTCACATCCAGAGAAATGTGGATTAAAATAAAGAACATGTCTAAACTGGAGAACGTAATTCAATCTACCTCACAGCCCAAAATGTCAGCAGTGCTAAGTTAGAGAAAACCCTACTTAAAATTTAGCCAAAGAGAATTGCCAAGTGCTATGATGATTCTACAAAATCATGAAGGGTATTTCTATGATACATTTTATTATGAAATACATCATTCGTAACAGGAACAAATGTAACATATAATTGGAGTACAAATGGTAATAAATCAAATAGCCTTGTATTCATTACCCCAGAGATAAAACATTAACAATACCCCTGAACCCCCACTTTGACCCCTCCCCAAATGCACCTCTATTTTCACCAAAGCACATTCTTGAATTTTACTATATTAATAACCTTCTGGCTTTTATTAGTTTTCTTTTCACTTGTTCTTGTATTACAAAATAGCTTACATTTAGTTTTGCCAGTTTATTACCTTTTAATACGTGGACTCATACGGTATGTATTTTTGGGGATTTGTATTTTTAGCTCAATATTTTGCTTGTGAGATTCATGTAAATGTTATTTTTAAAATTTTTTTACTGCAGAATAGTATTCCATTGTGTGAATATAACTCGGTTTATTTATTCATTCTAATATGAACATCTATTTGCAATGTTCTATAAACATCCCTGCACATGTCTCCTTGTATATATAAACAGAGATACTGCAGGGTATATATTGGGGAGTACAACTGCTGTAATAGTGTATGTGTCACGTTGTTTTCTTAAGTGGTTTTACCACCTTGTACTCATGCCAGCAGTACTTGATTTCTGTTGTTCCAAATCCTCACCAAACATTCAGATTGTCTAATCTTTTTTAATGTTGCAATCTGGAGAGTAAAAAATATCTGATTGTAATTTTATTTGCATTTACTTAATTTAAAAATAATTAGTACACTTTGATAAACTTATGGTCTATTTGTCTCTCTTCTTGTGAAAAATGTCTATACATTCTTTTACCTACCATTGTCAATTTCTAATTGATTTGTTAGATTTTTTTATATATTCTGGAAACTAATTTTTTTTTGCTTTTTTTTTTTATATTTCTCTCCGTCTTTTTTAATTTCAATATTTCAAAGAACAATCATGCATACAATATAGGATTCCCATACATCACCCCACCACCAACACCTTACATTGTTGTGACACATTTGTTACAAATAATGAAAGAACATTGTCATAACATTACATCTATTTATAGTCCACAGCTTACATGTGGTGTACTTTCCCCATAAACCATTCTATTATTAACATCATAGTATTGTGTATTTGTTGAAGTTCATGAGAGAAATTCTCATATTTGTTCTGTTAACCACAGTCCAGTATTCACTGTGGAGTTCACTGTGCTATACACAATTTTTTGCTTAATGCATGTGTTGCAATTGTTTTCTATCAACATCTTATGCAGTTATAGAAAATAATACAGAGATATCCTGTGTACCCTTTACCCAGTTGCCCCCAATGGTAACATCTTGTAAAACTGCAGGATAATATCACAATGAGGACATTGACATTGATATAACTCCCTGATCTCATTCAGATTTCTGCAGTTTAGATTTCTGGACTCAGGTTATGCCTGCATATGTGCACATATGAGCATGTATAATGTCTATTTTTATACAATTTTATCACATATGTAGGTCCATGTATCCACCCTCAGAGTCAAAATGGTAAGGATGGCTCATATTGCCCTTTTTATAATCATATTTATCTCCATCCTGAGGTCTCCACCCTTGTCCCTCATCCCTGGTACCACTAACCTGTCCTCCATTTCTAAAAGTTTGTCATTTTAAAAATGGTATTCAAATAGAATGTCCAAGAATATAGTTGCTGGGCTGTGTGGTAATTGCATGTTTAGTTTTATAAAGAAATACCAAACCGTTTTTCTGAACAGTTATTCCCACCAGCAATGTATGCCAAATCCAATTCTCTGTATCACCAGAATTTCTGATGTCACTATTTTTATTTCAGCCATTCTTTTAGGTTTACAGTGATATCTCATTATAGCTTTAATTTGTTTCTCCCTCATAGTTAATGATTTGAACATCTTCACATGCTCATCTGGCCTGCATATACATGCTTTGGTGTAATGTCTGTGCCTGTACTTGCCCATTTTCTAATTGGATTGCGTATTGTTGTTGATTTTTACTGTTGAATATTGAAATTCTTTACATATTCTAGATACTAGTCCTTTGTTGGATATGTGGTCTGCAAATATGTTCTCCCAGTCTATAGTGAGTCTTTTCATTCTTTTCACATAGGTTTTTACAGAGAAATGTTTTAATTGTGATGAGGTACAATTTATCCATTTTTCTCTTTATGGACTGTGTTTTTGATGTCCAGTGTAAGAACTCTTGGCCTAGCCCTAGAACCCACAGATGTCTTCTTATATACTATTCTAATTTTTAAACAGTTTTATATTTAATTCCATTATCGGTTTGAGTTAATTTTTCTAAAAGGTGTTAGGTCTAGGTCAAGGTTCCTTTTTAAATTTTTTATTATTTTTTTTACTCTGGATGCACGGATGCTCCAGCATTGCTTGTTGAAAGGGCTATCCTCCTTACATTTAATTGCTTTTGTATTTTTGTTATAAATCTGCTGAGCATCTTTGTGTGTGTCTTTCCTTGGTCTATTCTATTACATTGATGTGTGGGTGTCACAGATGAATCACATCCCCTGCAAAGACATGTTCAAGTCCTAACCCCCAGTCCTGTGGATGCAAACCCTTGGTAAACAGTATTTTGTAAAATGTTATTAGTTAAGGTGAGGTCAAACTGAATCAGGATGGGACTTAATCCAATATGAATGGAGTCCTTACAAGCAAAGGAAACTGAGACATAGTTGGAGTAGAAGGCATGTGATGGAGGCAAAGACTGAGTTATGGACTGCTGAGAAGCCACCACCACTACACCACAGACTTCAGAGGAAGCATGGCCCTGCCGACACCTTGATTCTGGACTTCTAGCCTCCAGAAATGTGAGACAATAAATTCCTGTCATTTAAGCAAACTAGTACATGGTACTTTGTTACAGCAGCCCTGGAAATTAGGACAATGCATCTATCCCCTGGTACTGCCATCATCAGTGTCTTTCAATGAATAGGAATTCTCAATTTTAATATTGAAAAGTTAAGCTATTATTTCCCTTAATGATCTACATATTTTCTTTCTTATAAAAGGAGCATTATTATGCCAAATCATAAAGATATTGCCCTAAATGTACTGGCCCTTCATATTTAAGCATTTGATCCACCTGGAATTGATTTATATACATGGTCCAAGGTAAGGTTCTATTTTCAGGTTTTGTTTTCATTTTTTTTCTCCTATAAGGTTAAACTATTTGTTCCAACACCATTTAATAACTAGCCCAATATTATTCATTGATCTGCAACATTACCTCTTTCACATACCATATTATCTGGATTTGGGTTCTGTAGTCTATCTCATCAGCCTGTTTGTCCCCTGCAGGAGGACACTTTATAGGAAGTGCCTATTTAACAATGCAAGTTGTCCATGTTGTTCTGCCTTGGAGTTTCTAAAATATTCTGGCCATTTGTTCTTCCATGTAAATTGAAGAACAGCCTGTCCTATTTCATAAAATTTATTTTGGGATTTTGATTGGAATTACATTGAATCTATAGCTTAATTTGTGGTCAATTAGCATCTTTACAATATTAAATCTTCTTATCCATGAAACTGATATATCTCATTTTTGTCAACGTTCTTCAAATTGTTTAAGTAGAAATTTATAATTTCCAATATAGCCGTCTTAAAGATTTATTAGATATGGTCCTAAGGACCTTATACTTTCTGAAGCTATAGCAATTTTTTGTCTCTTATATTTCGTTTTATAACTTCATTTCTAATGATATCATAATAGCATAAAACATAGTGTGATTAGGATAATGAAAACAATTAACCTTTATATATTGAGCTTGCCTGGAATCTTGCTAAGCTATCTAGTTTATTCAAATAATAGGTATGTAGATAATATGAGTACTTCATATAACCCATCCTATGAAAGGAAAATAGTATTAGTTTTATTTTGCTTTCCAAACTACACATAATTTATTACTTTTTTTATCTTATTGTGCTGGATAGAACCTGTCAAAACCATTGAATAGATATGGTGTGACAGGCACCCTTGAATTATTCCTGATTTAATAATTTTAACATATTGCAATTAAGTCAGATATATAACTGTAGATTTTAAATAAATAACATTTCTCAGGAAAAGAAATTTCTATTCTATTCCTAGTTTGTTTAGGGATTATTTTAATCATGAATGGTTGTTGTTGAACAATACAACAATTTATTGTTCAATTTTGTTTTATTGAAAAGCATTGCATTCTAGAATCATTCAAATATATATTTCTATACGCTTAATATGCTGAGGATTTTGGTAAGTGCTATGGAGATTTAAAGATGTAAGATGTCTTCTATGGAAAGATGTCTTCTAAGGCTTCTATGGAATATGTAAGTATTCATTGTGTCATAGTGTGTTATATGAGTGGGTGGAGACCCACACAACAATCAAGAAAATATCCAACTCACATCATGGGGAGTCCTGCTATGTTCTCAATTAGAGGGAAAAGAATCCCTTGAAAACATAGGCAGTGCCTAATAAAAGAAAACAGACCAATATGTCAAGTCCTCAATATTATTGCAAATAACTATGAATTGTATTCTTCAAAAATTGAAACTTAGTAATTACCATAGGTTCTGAAGGGAAGCAGAGGGAAGAATGGAATTTTTGTTACATTGTATATAAAATGAAAAATAGTATTGAGATCAAATGAACACTCTATAAATTATGAGATTTGTTATAATTAGAAAATAGGCATCCCCTAATGTATGGTCTAATTAGTTTCACTTACTTCCTTTAGGCAATATATAATAAATTGGGTTTCTGTTCTTGAAAATAAGGACTATAAAATCTAAATTCTTTATGGAAATAAATGAAATTAAAACACAAAGATATAATTTCACAAACACTTATTGAGTATGTAAATTTAACTGTAGCAGCATAATGTTTTGATATCCAACTAGGTAGTTTTTCCCATTAATTTTCCCTTCGCATATCTTCTTCTTAGAACATACACTATCTTCAGGAAGAGAGGATTAAGTGAGAACAATAACCATACACTTGGCTTTTCCACCCTTAAAATGACCTGGGTGTTTAGTGTAGGCGATGAAAATTCCTGAATGCCATGGATTTCAATGATAACACAAGAACTTGAGAGAAAAAAAATGTTTTGCTTTTGATTTATTTCTGCATCCTCTAAGATTCAAAGCATGGTAATCACATCAAAAACCTAGGGTGGAAGAAATCTATTCTAATGTAAGAGTGGTTTTTTTATACAAAAGGAGATAAAACTGACCAGTGAGTAGGTAAAGGAGAAAAAGCACACAGGACATGATGATTTCTGGGCCCCTCCTACTGTCAAAGCCCTCTGTGGAAGTGGGCACGACAAATGAACCTTGAGTATATGCCTCCATAAGTTTTGGGGTAATCATGGAGCAGAAGACTGGTCCAGGATGCTCTCAGGATACTGCAAGTCTCACAGAAAAATTGCAATCTATATCATAGCATCCATGTGGAGAATCATTATCTGAGGAAAGTTCCTAGACAGGACCTGAACACAGACAGCCCCACTACATTCCATCCAAATCAGTGTAATGTGGGGTGCAGGGGTGGGGTGGACAGCTGAGATCTGAGATCTTTAGGAGAGTCGTGAACTGATTGAGGGGCACTGAAGCTGGACACAAGAAGAAGTGATGCATATGGATCTGACAATAGAAGTTCTTGACGAGAATTTGCACCTAAGCAGTGGATGCAGCCGGACCAAGGAAACCAATCATGATTTGATAGGATGAGTCTCAATTAGGTGGAAGCCAACAAGGAGAAAAAACAACCAGGACTCAATTGCAAACCTTATTTCCACACCTAAAATTTTTAGAAAAATTTCCTTGAATCCAGAAGCCCCTAAAAGAGGGGTAATAATGAGAGAATCAGGCAGAATACTGAAATGTGTTAATCCAAAATTGATTAGATTTTATACCAGAAGTGACTAGGTTATCATAAATGGTAAGACCAAGCTTTCCTCTACAGAGTATAAATGCATATTCACAAGTTATATTGAACTTCCTGACACGTATTATTTTATTATGTTCTTCCCGTAACTGAATTTTTTTCTGTATAAAATTCAAATCCACTACATAAAGGAAATAAACTTTTATGGAAGTTGGTTGGTTGTATTTTCTTATGCTAGACTAGCTAAAACATTTTAACTTCTTGAGTCTTACAGAATATAGAAATAAATCAAAAGCAAAACATTTTTTTTCTCTCAAGCTCTTGTGTTATCATTGAATCCATGGCATTCAGGAAGTTTCATTAAACTTCAAGAAGTTTAGAACAAAATGTTATTTTATTTGCAAATGCCCCTAAAATAATCATAGGCATTCTTCACTGTTCCCAGGAACCTAAAGTCATACATCTTCATTATTTTTTCCATTTCCGATTCAGTAAGGTCAAATACTTCCTGATATTTTTGAATAAGAAATGCTGGTAAAGGGTCAGTTTCCCCAGTGGCTTAATTTCCAATGATTTTTGCTCAGTTAACTCATGTAGCATTGACAGCAATCACATACAGCAGTGGTCACTACAAGCTTTGGCATAACCGTAGAAATATTCAGTGTAAGAAAGAAGCTGAGAGTTTCAGGCTGAGCTGCCATAAGTTAAATCTTTTCTCAATATTATTAAAAATATTATTAATGGCTAGAGATGAGATTCCGGGTGGCAGAAATGAATTCATTTCTGAATGCTAGATGGTTGAGAGTCAAGCTAGAAGGGTATTCATAGAATCAAAACATTTTATATCACAGAATGGAATGCAATATAATGGAATGGAACTAGAAATGGAAGAAAATGGAACTACAAACATCTCTCCCTTTTAAAAGCCTTATTTATTTTTTGTATTTTCTAAATGTTTCTATAATGAATGTGCACTATTTGAATAAAAGAAAAATATAAAAACAAACACTGTTTTAGAGTTGTGTAGGAATCTAAGAGTAAGCTCGTTCTTCTGCCTCATTTTGGAGGTCAGTTACTAAAGTCAAGAGAGTATCCTGGTCCTACTCAGTACTAGGCAGTGAAAAAGACGGCATTTATTCCCAAGTGTTCTTTTCATTAACCCACTGTAGAAAGGATATGGTGGAATGGAATAAAAAAGCACAATGTTTGAATAAATTTCTTGGAAAGGAAGGTAACACTTCAATAACTGAACCCATAAAATCCACTGCACATATAGTATCTTTAATGTTTCTACCTGTATCTGGTAATGGATAATGAATTGTCCATTAATTCACACCAAGAGAATTGTCAACAACTTCTCAAATGATGAAAAAAATATAATGTGCATTTTGAATTCACAATTTTCAATCACTGAGTAATTTAGTCATTTGTTAACTTTCCAACCTATATACATATATTTTGCATAATTCTTGATGCCAAAATAAAGATACCACATTTGAAACCATAGCAACATTTTAGAGTATGCAAAAGGAAGATCTAGGGGTAGATTGATGTCTAGTAGTCATTTTGCTGCAGTTCATCATTCTCATATTCTATTTTAACTAATTTCAGCAAAAGGAGTTTCAGTATTCCAGTTTTCTTCTGACATTCCAACTTAATTCAAGGAAATTTACTTGTGATAGTAAGTGGGAAGTGGTGGCTGAAGCTTGCAACCAATAGTCTCCCAGATTCTGTTTTCCAGTGAATAAAATGAAAACTATTGAGCCGTTAACTTTTGGAACTGTGTCAACTTATGAATCACAGATCTTAAAGTAAAACCAACTTTCATGGCTGTAAAGTTTTTATATTTTAATAAACTTCACTTGGGGCCTCTCTTGTATTTTCCAAGAAGGCGGGAAGGGAACAGAAATGTCTTGCTACTTACAAACCCTCCTGTTTTCTATACTTCTCTTGCATTCTTCAATCTATTGAAGGAATAAGGAGATGAAGTATATTTAAGGTAATTTTCAGGAGAAAATGAGAATTAGGTCCTTAAATAGATGAAAAAGTTATAAAGTAGAAGATTTTATACATAAAACAAACTAACTTGGTCATTTCAATTATGCATTAAATTTAATTACCTAAATTTTAGCAACTGTGATGGGAACATTTTATTTTTCAAATGAAATATCTATACAGCTTATTCAATGAGACCTTTTCTCCCACCCCTACTAATTTCTAAGTGTGATTTACTATACACAAAGGATAGGGAGTAACAAGCTAGCTTTTAGGTGAAAAATATTGTTCTCACTTAGCTTCTACTTATATCAAATTACAGTTTGGCTGAGGACATGGATTTAAAACATAACTCAGATAAGGGTATCTTGTGGAGGATAAAACTAATGTAATTCTGGTTTATAACTTTAAGATGTTCTATCATCACAGAAGAATGGAAATGGAAAAATCATGAAACGTAATAACCAGTACAGCTCTTAGCATGACTTTGTCACTATTGATTGTCTTAAGTAAAATGTAATAGTATCTGATCATCTACTAGGCCAAGGCAGGACGCCAGTAAGTGCTTTCTATTCCAGATGGGATCACCCATCTCTGTTTCTACCCATCATTAGCTGGAACACATAAATAAAGCTATTTTCTATTCTCTAGAAAATTATTTTATACATTTTAATATAAATGCAGTTACATGCTTTAAAAATATTTCATCTGCTTTGGCATTCTAAAAGATAAGTGAATAATAATAATTCACAGAAAGCAAAAACAGGCATGAAGATTGATCCTAAGTACTAGATTTACACTAGAAAGATTAACATTCTACAAAAAGTGAAGGGAAACGAGAGCAAACATTTAATTCACTCATCATGCCTATATGATGCAGTAATGCATGAAAATTGTTTCCATTTACCAATATCTCATGAACTAGAAGAAAAGTAAATACACAAAGAGAAAATTACTTTTGTATCTGGTGAAAAGGAGAGATATTTTAATAAAATATCAAGGGAGTTAAAGGAGAGAGAAATATTAATTTAGGGAAGGGATTATGAAAGTTTTCATGTATGAGGTTTTTGAGATGACCAATGAACACAGTGTGGTAGATTAAATCATGTCCCCCACAAAAACATGTTCACGTCCTAACCCCTGGTCCTGTCGGTGTAAACTCATTGGTAAATAGGACCTTTAAAGATGTAAAGGCCAAACTGAATCAAGGTGGGCCTTAATCCAACATGACTGGAGACCTTATAAGCAGAAGAAATCGAGATGCCGTTAGTCAGAAGAAGCCAGAATGAAACACAAGAAGACAGACTGTCATGTAATGGAGTGAAAAAGGTCACCTAGAAGCCAAGGAACACAGAGAATTCCCAGTAAGCCCAGCACCATGACTCTACAGACTTCAGAAAAAGCATGACTTTGACAGCACCTTGATTTTGAACTTCTAGCTCCCAAAGCTATGAGCCAAAAAATTCCTGTTGTTTACAGCAACCCTTTGTGCTATTTATTATAGTAACCCTGACAAACTAAGACAGATGCATAAGTTTGTTTGATGAGATAAATATATGGTCACTGTATTTCAGATTAAAAATAACTGTCAAAATCACAGTTCAAAACATGTTTTTTGATCATATCCTGTGGAATGGATACCTTGCCCAGAATCCTACTCCCCTTTCATGGGTTACAGCTTCTTGATAGCCAGCATTGGTAGCCAGCATTCCCACACTCTCCTTCTAGGAACTATTCCTGTTCCCCAACCCCAGTCATCCTTGGTAGAGAGGTGAGTGCTTAATTAAAGCTGGGTCAATCAGAATTAATCAAAGAATTTTGCAAAGACAATTGGAAAAGTGATGTTTTTTTCACTGAGATTGCAGGAACCAAAATCATGTAAGCCTGAAATTGAAAAAGGCCATCATTGTCGGCATGTTGGGATAGTCTGTGTGAAAATAAGACTTACTCCAAGGAAGGGAAAACCAAGAGATAGGGAGTAACCAAGTCCTGATGTCAACTTTTTGTTATCTTAAATCTGGAGTAGCCAATTCAAATGCCTCCAACAGACAGAGAGGTAATAAACATGAATAAAGCAATACCTGTAAAACAAAATGGACTGGTGGGATCTGTGGAAAATGAAGGTGATATACTTCAATTGCATTCAAACTTGATTTTCTCAAATATTATTCTTATAAGAATAGCTTTGTGGTCAGATTTGTCCTTAGGGGCACCAGGTGCCAACTCAAAGTACAATCTTAGAAGGTTTGATGTCATCCTTATCTGGCATTTCAGTTATATAAACCAAATTCCTGTTTTCTATTCTTTTGTTGTTGTTTTTTTATGGCTTCCCACCCTTCTATTTCCCTCTTTCCATTTTTTCCTTTCTTCCTTTCTTCCCTTCCTTACTTTATTATTTTTAGTTGGGTTTTCAATTCTTAACAACACACGAATTTACTATTTGTGCAACATACAAGACAAAAAAAGAAATGATGAATGAATATATCATTCACTGAGGAAATCTGAGGAGTATTGATAAAAAGCCAATGAGTCTGGCCAGAGATTTGCAAAGTGACTTAGAGCAGTGGCTCTCAAAGTGTGGTCCCCAGGCCAGCAAGAAGTATCTGCATGAGCTGGAGACTTGTTAAAAATGTAGATTATCAGGCCCCACTCAGAACCTCATATTAAAGACAACCATCTGTATTCCAGATGATTCCGGTGCACACTAATGTTTCAGAATCAAAGTTTCAGGTGGCATGATAGGAAGCGATCCAGTCATTGGCTTATTAAGCAAGCCTGTGCTCTTTTAATGGTAAAGGAGCAGTATGTAAAGGCTCAAGAGGAATCATGATCATTTCTCATGGATAAACAGACGTGTTAATAGCATGCATGAATAAATGCCAGCATGGGGGGACAACCAAGATTAACTGATATTTTCAAGATGAGAAGATACACTTAGTTGTTCAAGGTTTACAAATACACAGCCTAGGTTTAGATCCCTACTTTGCCATTTCCTCTCTATGTAAGACCTCACTTTGCCTCAGTTCCCTCACTTCCGTAATGGGGGAAATTATGACTACTGTTATGGATTTAATTGTGTCCCCTCAAAAGTTATGTTGAAGCCCCAACCCTCTGTACATCAGAATGCAACCTTATTTGGCTCTTGGGTCATTGCTGATGGATTTAGTTATGATGAGGTCATCCTGAAATAGGGTGGTTTCCTAATACAAAATGACCTGTGTCCTCATAAGAAGAGAAGAGACAGGCCCAGGGAAAATCCTATGTGACAAATGAGGCTGAGATAGAAGTGTTGCAGCTGTAAAGCTAAGGAATACACAGGATTGCACCAGAAAACCACTGGAAGCTAGAAGAGGCAAGAAAGGATTCTAGAGGGAGGATGGCCCTGCTGACAGCTTGAGTTTGGACTTCTAGCCCTCAGAACTGTGAGGCAATGCATTTTTGTTGTTTTAAGCCACCTCATTCGAGGTACTTTGTTTTGCAGTCCTAGGAAACTAATACAACTACCTCTTATGAGTCTTTTGGGGTTTAAATGAGTTAATACATGTAAAGTTTTTATATTAGGCAAGGCACATGGTATGTGCTCAATAAACATTAGCTACAGTTTAACTCTATAGTTCCTCTATAATTCTAAGTTCAGCTGCCAATAGCCACATGTGACTATTTAGATTGAAATGGAAATGATGGAAATAATAAAGTAAAATAAAAATAAAATGTTTAATTGCTTGGTTACACTGGACCCACTTCAATATGTGATAGCCACATATATCATGGAACATTTCTGTCTGTAGACAAAGTTCTAATAGCTCTAGACTGTGAGATTTGTATGCTAATGATAGGATGAAGAAGGAGATATAGGGACCTGGTTTGCCATGTTCTTAATTATTCTCAGGCCTCCCTGCTGCCATCACATGGAATAACTATCATGACTTCCTCATTTAAAAGACTTAATCCCTTTTGATGAGGCCAGCTGTCTCCTCCTGGGATCTGGAAGCCCAGGTAGGCAGAAATGTAACTAAACTTCTGCTCTGGACCTTGTCACTGGGACATGCCCCTTTGTTGACCAGGTCTGTCCCTCGAGGGTCACTTAGGTCATTGGACATGCTCAAGCTCCTCCCCACTGTTCACTAAACCTTCTGCTCCGATGTTGCCAATGCGTCTTTTTCCAAAGTGAAACTCAGTTTTGAAAGTGCTAAGTATAAAATGAAAGGAGACATAAACCTATTATCCAACCTCAATTCAAAACTCAGAAAATTATTAGATATTTTTACTTGGATGAGTGTTCTCTTATCATATCATATTCAATTTAGCCTGGAAGTCAAGACCATCCTCAAGCAGGATCCAAGCTTCCTTTAATGTTACTCTTTGAGAAATCTTTCATGAAGCCTCTATTTTAGTTAGCCAGGTTTCTTTCTGCTCCCTGATTAAACCATTCTCATTCACACCTCCGAACATATGCCATAGTGTGTCTTCTATCTGGAATGGTTGATTTAATTCTCTTCACATATCCAAATCTCTCCATGCATAAAGGCGCAACTAAAATCTTACCTTCTTGAAGACTTGCCTGAATAGTTTTCACATCGTTGATACCCTAAAAATGTAAGTTTATAACACATAATTCAGAACTTAATTATATAACATATATTCTCCTCTTTATAACATTCAACTTCTTCTAACTTAGAAATACATGATATCCTTCATATATCATCCTTCATTGCAGGTAAACTGATGTTGGTTTTTAAAAAATAACCCATGAATATATCAATTGTATTGAGTTATATTTGTCAATTGCAATGGAGGAATGGACAATACTGAATTGCTAAAGCAGTGTCCTTGAGTGGGCATGATGTGATGGGTTCTAGCAGAAATTTAGAAAGGGTGATATTTCATAAGAGAATAAATAGTTCATCAATAATTGGCAGAGTTTAATCACAGATGGGTGCTTCAATATAATGATGGAAGCTGGTAAAAGTTTGTGATTACTTTGATTTCTCAGTGAGGGAAGAACTGAGTTGTTCAGGTGAGAGGGAGGATGGAGCAAAAGATGATAGATGTTTAAGAAATCATGAAAAAATTGTAAGTCTTCTGAATGAGTTGGAAATAGGCTATATAAATTTGACATCTTTCCTGGAAAGTGAGAACAAGAAGAACTTGGGAAAAGTTACAACATGATAGAATCAGGATTCCTGGTGAGGCTAAAGTCTTTTGAAAGATAGAGCACTAGAAAGAACAAGATGTAAAGGTAGCCTTGTAGATGGAGAAGTTATGGAGTGGTTACAGGATATGGTCAAGGAGTGAGTGTCTGAGTTAGAATTAAGGGCAGGATCACTGGAATAGAGGAGGTCAGTGACCTTTGAGATCAGACAATTATATGGATAATCTACCTGCATGTTGAAATCACCAATAATTGTGACAAGAGTATCACTGGAGAAAATGACAGTGATCCAGGAACTAAATATTTCATGAACCTAACAGGCAGGGTGATCTGTAGTTAGCAAGGAAGGATAGTAGGTGGTTTAAAAAGATGGTATGTGACCTACATCTGCATGCTTTTGTGAAAGAGGGAGAGAAAATAGACTTGGAGAGGCAATGACAGTGAAGAATAAGGCAGGCACCTACCACCACCTCAAGTCCTGTGAAATGAAAAGTGTGAGAGAAAATAGTGCTGCTGAGAACACAATGTTGTCATGAGAGAGTAGGAAGATGAAGGCATTCTCACAGAAGAGGATGAAGACATAGTATATTTTTGTTAATGATTGTCCTTTTTGCTTATGGTAAAAACTGTGCATAATGTTTCAAAAGCGTATGAACTCTGACTCCTACTTCAATGCAAAAGTTCTGTAACCTAAAAATCCTCTTAAATTTGTAAAGCCTGCTGAAGCTCAGCCTAGATAACATGTGACTTGGAAAGCAAAAAGGGTAAATAGCTCTAATACAAAATTTAATTGAAATAAATATTTAATAATGTAGCCTTTTATTCATAACTATTTTAAAATAGTAGCTCTGAAGGGGAATCATTGGCTCTCTATTTAATTTTTATCACCTCATACTTTCCCCCACTATCCCATTAGTCATTTTGACTAAACTCTGCTTGCCTTCTTAAAATACAGAGGGGATAAAAAAAATGATAGTTCATAAACACATATTAAAGAGTAATTTGATCAAAACTACAGTGAGATATCATCTTAAACCCATTAGACTGGCAGTTATTAAAAAAACAGAGGACTACAAGTGTTGGAGAGGATGTGGAGGAATGGGAACACTTAACCACTGCTTGTGGGAATGCAGAATGGAGGAGCCACTGTAGAGGACAGCCTGGCGGTTCCTCAGAAAGCTAACTATAGAAATGCCATATAATCTAGCAATCCCACTGCTGGGTATACACGCAGAAGAATTGAAAGCAGGGATACGAACATATATATGCACACCAACGTTCATAGTGGCATTATTCACTATTGCCAAAAGTTGGAAACAACCCAAATGTCCATCAATGGATGGATAAGCAAATTCTGGTATATACAGATAGATGGAATATTATAGATGGAATATAGTATATAGATGGAATATTACTCATCTATAAGAACAAATGCAGTATTAACACATTGGATAACATGGCTGAACCTTGAAGACCTTATGTTGAGTGAAGCAAGCCAGGCACTGAAGGACAAATATTACATGGCCTCACTGATATGAATTATGCAAATTGAGCAGACTCACAGAACTAGAGTCTGGAAGACAGCTTTACAGGAGACAGAAAGGGAGTAGAGGGTTGTGAGCCAACGCCTACATGGGCAAAATCTATGATAAGGTGGAAAGGTGCAGTTGTGTAGTGGGTGGGCATGACAGTGGTACAGTGATGTTGTTGGGTTGGGCAGTGCTGGCCTGTGACAGGGATAGGGTGGGGGGATGGGTTGCACTGTCCATGGAACTGGGTGGGGGTTGGGGGGAGGGAGCAGATGAACTCTGGGGATTTGTGGGTATGTGGTTGAAACTACAATGTTGGGAATGTTCTTTTGGCACATATGGCAGGGGAGGGTGATTGGTTTAGGGTGTTGGATGTGAGCGGCATGTGACAGGGCACACCTGGGGCAGGCTTCTAGGGAGAGTGTGACTGTTCATCTTGTCATAGTGCATTATATCACTGGGTGAAGACCCACACAATGAATGGGAAGGTGTTGGACTCCCATCCTGGGGAGTCCTGCTATGTTCTCAAATAGAGGGGCAGGAGTCTCTCGAGAGCATAGGCAGTGCCTAATAGGGGAGGACAGGCCAGTATGTCAAGCTCTCAATGTTGTTGCAAGTAACTATGAATCTTGTTCTTCAAGGAGTGAAGTTTGGTAGTTGCCATGGGTCCCAAGGGGAGGGAGAGGGAGAAATAGAATAGATGGAACATGGGGCATTTTTGGGGTGTTGGAATTTTTCTACATGATCTTGCAATGATGGATACAGGCCATCAAAATTTATAAAAGTGTATGGTCCAAAATACAAACCATAACTTAAATCATTGACCATGGTTAGTAGCAACACTTCAATATTTGTATATCAAATGTAACAAAAGTACCATCAACATGCAAAATGTTATTAATAGGGGAAAGGAGAAAGGGGGAGGATTTGGGTATATGGGAATCCCCTATATTCTGTACAGGACTTTACTATAACCTAAAACTTCTTTGAAGATAAAATGAAAAAAATAGACACTGGGGTATCAATGGAAGAAAACATCATTGTACATACAAGACAAGAGATCTTACAGTGATGAAAGACATAATGCCAAAAGTTTTTAAATTTAAAAAAAATTATTTCAAATTTAAAAAAAATTTTTGTATTGTATTTATTTTTTAAACTATCATTATTTCATTTGCTTATTAATTTTATTTGGTTATTTTGTTAGCTTCATTTTTGAAGAAGTTTTGGAATACAGAAGGGTTACAACTGTGGCAGGGGAGGATCATTGGTGCGGGGTGTCAGTGATGGAGGATATACAGGAGGAGGTTCACCTGGGGCATACCTATAAGGCATATAAATGAGTTCAAGTGTTCATGGGACATTGTCACGGTGGGTGGAGAACCAAATAATAACTGAAAGAATACCGAATTCCCATCCTTAGGCATTTTGTCACGTTCTCTAATGGGACAGCAAGAATCTACCAAATACAGGGGCAGTGACTAGTGAAGGAGGATGGACCATGATGGGCTCTTAATATTGATGACTGTACTTATGAACATTTTCTTTTGAAATTGAAACTTAGCTTAGTATTATAGGCTGCCTAAGATTCACCTCCTGAGAGCCTCCCTGTTGCTCAAATATGGTCTCTCTCAAAGCAAAATTCAGCATATAAATGCATTGTCTTCCCCTCAGTGTAGGACATGACTCCAGAGGATTAGCCTCCCTGGCACCAAGGGATTACTACCAAGTACCAACTAGAAATGTAACTGGAAAAAGACTTGGACCAAAAAGGGGAAAAGATAAACACAAATGAGTTTATAAGGCTCAGAGACCTCAAAGTGTGTTGGGAGGTCATTCCAGAGGTTAAGCTTATGCACGTCTCAGCAAGACCTCATTGACTACCACAGTAAATATTGCCTCAAATAGCAGGGCTCCTAAGGGCTCTGGAGGGATCCAGACACTATAGGAAGGGCTGACAGTTCAGGAGTTTGGTGCCCTGCCAGTTGGCCCTACTTTGGAATTTACGCTGCCCATAGTGACAGAGTTGGACTCAGTTGTGGTTTCCCTATACATGGTTCTTTGCCCCTTCTATTTAAACCTAGAGTTAGCACTAGAGTTGATTGGTGTATGTCCAAGATACTTAAATCTTTGGGATTTCCATGTGCCAGTTGGGCCCTGAATTTCAACAGAGTTGTAGCACCTACTCTCCAGTTCATTGGACTCACCCAGGACAACTGACAAGGAGATGATGATGGACAATGACCATCCCAAGGAATAGAGAGAGTCTGCAACTGCGGGCAAGATAGTCCCATCCATCTGCCTCATGGGATCTAGGACCCCTTTCAATTAGAGGTGGAGTGAACATTACCATCCCAGAAACTTCAGCAATGAGGAATGAATGATAGACTAGAGTAGACTTACTGTTATTCTAGCAATGGAAGAATTTATATCATTGATGTGGAGGCAGTGGCCACCAGAGGTTCTGAGGGGAGGGAGAAGGAAAAATAGTGTAATATAGGGGCATTTTCGGGACATTGGAACTGTCCTGAATGATGTTGCAAAGGCAGACACAGGCCATTATATATCTTGCAGTAAGTTACTAAACTGTGGGAGAGAGTTTAAACTATAATGTAAACTATAATTCACACTTAGTGGCAATGCTCCAATATGTGTTCATCAATTGCAACAAATGTACCACACTAATGAAGGTTGTTGGTAATGTGGGAAAGTGTGGGAGCGGTAGGGAGTGGGACATATGGGAATCCCCTATATTTTTTATGTAACATTTATGTAATCTAAATATCTTTTAAAAATTTAAAGAAGTATATTAAAAAACAGTAAAGAGTAATTTGAGGTTTATAGGAAAGAATGAAGAGAATTGGCCACTGTGGGCAATGCTACCTCACAGGTAAAATAAAATAATTCATACACATAATGTATACTCACTAATATGTTAGTACATGCAGACACACATATATACAGATACATGAGTTATGACTAAGCCAGAAGAAGGTATTGGGGAACCTTCATAAAAAACAAAATATACCTTTGAACATAATTTGCCTCATTATAGAAAAGACTTTTTCCCAGATCCTATAAAGCCACTGCTGTTTAAATATATTTGGAATCAACAATCCAGCAGGTAGAATACAATTAGAGCCAAAAGATGGAATGATTTAGCTATAAATGGTGCTTCAACTAAGTATGGCTTCCTATTCTCAAACTTCAATCTAAATTAAAAAGAACTTTTTGAGATACAAGGGAATAGATACTGGGTGCCTGCACCTATTATCTGAATGAGTACAGATACTGACTCCATGTAAGAGTAGAGAATTTGACTCCATATTAGCTCTGGTTATGATGGAAGTGCAGAGAAGAAAAGGCGATAGTGGCAACACTGAAAGAATAAAACTGTAGACAATGATGAAAAAGCCCAGACCCATCAACCTTAACCTCCATAATACTTACAAAGCAAATGTCACTTGCATATCTTGACTCAAGAGAAGAATAATTACTAGATCATGCAGTGAATTATAAGGAAACTGAAGGAGAAAAAAAGTGCACAGACAGATGCCAAATTAAAAATCATTTATTTTGTTTCTACTTTCTGTTATGGTTCACAAGGTAAGAAATGAGCCTATATGTAGAAATGAATAGAAAGTATATTTGCAAATTCACAGTCTTATCTTGGTCAACATTTGTCTCCTCTTCCACTGTGGGAAGAATTATTATGGTTGATTAGCCATTTGTTTAAAAAAAAGCAGCTCTATTAAACTGTGGTACTATTATTTGTAATAAATAATAGATTTGTCATTTTGAAATTCTGGATAATTGGATGATTCAAGTTTCCATTAGCAATATCCCATAATGCTGCTCTGTAACTGGAAATGTAATAACTATATAATCTGAATAGATGACATTAAAAATTAGTGATTTATTGAGTACTGTAAAAATAAGACAAGACAATGAAGCTGCAATTTTAGATAAATGGCTATCCTGTAAAATATTTTCGTTCACAATTATAAACAAAAATAATACACCTATTCCAGTGTACTATTTTAATTAAATTATCATTTTTGCAATTGGCAGTAAATTAAACATGATATTGATAGATAATATTAAATTTTTAAAAAATCAATAAATTGTGAACATTTTCAGACCGAGCCAGGATGACCACATCATAGCTGCATTCTCTAGTGTGAAAGGCAGTTACAAAGCAAAGCATATGGAGGGCTGTGACCATTCATCCTTAGTGGCCAGTGATATGGATGAATCAGTATCCCGCATCATGAGAACAACTGGAAAATCCAATTAACCAAAGCTGCGTATTAGATTTCCCTCTTTTAACATTGATTAGGCAAATCAAATGTCTTAAAATACAATGACATCTCTTTGCAGTTCTGTGAGTTTTGAGAATAACAAGCGAAAGTGCTCAGTTCCTGCTCTTTGGTAGCATACAATCCAAGGAGCAATTTTTATTTATAACCATGGCCACAGAATCACTATCAGAACAAAAGAAAAAGAAAAGGAGAGAAGCTATGTCTTTTATTATGTCACCATCCAATCTCAAAAATAGATCCCATGTAATTTTTCTCATCAAACCCTTAATGACTGATCAATAAATCTTTGAAGTGACAGAGTCAAAGAATTTGTTATGATTATGCAACAAATACACATGCATGGCAAACCTCTCGATTTCCCTAATGTATCTAGGCCAGAACATCAGAAAAATTAAAAAAAAACAAACAAGAAAATAATATTTAAAGAAATATTATCTCTAGGAAAAAAAAACAAGAATTAGCTAAATTTTATATACTGGTATTTCTTTATGGCTCTTGTTTGAGTCCCCTTTTTCTTTTTCAGCTCTTGTTCTCTCACCAGCATAACTATGTTTTCCTAAGCGCCCTGCCTCTCTCTCTCCTCTCCCAGACTCCCTATTTTTTTTTCCCATTTTGGAATATATCATAGCAAACTTCCAGCAGGTAATCAGTCAAAGATTCACTGAGCACCTATTATTTGTCCAGAACCATGAATTTTTAAAGTGACCATTAACACATTCATCCATAGGTTGAAGGCAGTGACTTTTAGGATATACTGTTAGGTCAGTGGGCAACACATATAGATTGTGACAGCTTGGCTTTGCTTTGGTACATCTTAACTCTTACTGTTAAAGCAAGATGACAGTGGCAAATTAATAAAAAAAAAAATTATATGTATATATATATATAATTATATATATTATATATATATAATTGGCCACATTTATACTAGGCACAATTCTAAATGATCAAGCTAAAAAATTATATTTTAAAATATGGCACCTGATATTGATCAACATGAATTTAAAACTATGGGACAAATGGTAGGCACTATAAACCTTCAAAACTAAATTCATTTCTAAAAGCTCTGTGCAATTTGCCCATAATTTTCTTTTTATCATTTTTTTTTTTTAGCATGAATGTAGCCATCAGATACTTTTGGAAAGGGAATAATGAAAACAATTATGACACTATGGCAACTTATTCAGTCAAGGGCATAGACTTATAACTTAAAGAGTTTTATTTATTTGGAATATCTTACTGATCTTTAAGAATCAGAGGCTCTAGAAAATATAAGTTTAATGAGATATCAAAAAATAACTTGAAATTATAGAGTCAATTTTTTTTTTTTTTCCAGAAATCTGGAGCCATCTGAGCTCATGGTATTATAGCATTGCAAAATACAGTGAGAGAGTATAAGTATGATAACCAGGTCTTCTTTCTTCCTGCTGTGTTTCATATAACAATAAAATTCCCTTAAAACCATAGGTTCCAAAACTCTCCTCTCTCTTAGGTTAGTCTAAGAACACCGATGAATCTGAGCTGGATGAAATAAGCAATTATTTCATTAAACCAAACCTTTGAATATGTTTTTCTATCTACCCAGACTAAACATTTTTTAATGTCATGTTCACAGTGTCAATTTAAAATAGGAAATATTTAAAACTATATGCACCACATGATGTCAATTGTATATGAAAAAAATACATATGTCAAATGAAAAAGTAAACAGTTGTTTAGTAGTTTAGATGTGCAAATATGGGTGATTTATAAATTATCTTTTTATACCAATATTTTCAAAATTGCCTTCAATCACCATGCATAACTTTCAGAACTGGAAAAATACATCTTATTTAAGGAAAAAACCCCTGTTTTTTCTGGAATAATATGTTTTGATTTACTAGAAAGATTTCAGTGAACTAAGAACATTTGGGCATAGTCATGAATCCTTCAAGTAGATATCACCCTGTAGACATGAAGGAAAATATTACTCTGAAAATCTCACAGTTAAGACATTTGTGGGACAACATAATTAAGAGATACCTAATGATGCCCATCCATCTTAGTACCTGTAAATACACCAGAGGGACAAATAAAGCAAGATTAGAAGGTGACCCATTTAAAGGCAACCCCAGTTAATTCAACAAAGCTTTGAACTTGATCCATATAATTAAGACCTTATTAAATAAACTTCACAGCATGCTACCTTCTCAATTTGCTTTCCAGGTCCACTAGCCTCTGGTATTCATCCATCTACCTAGAACTAAATTCAACTTCTCCTTTTCTCTCATTCTAGCATACCTCAAATCTGATTATTTCTCAAGCCATCAATTCCACCTCAAACTCCATTTTAAGATACACTTTAATTCTGATAGTTCTCAAAATCTGAATCCATCTTACAAACAATGGTATGATTGATATAAAGTGTATTTTCTCTCTGAAAACCTTTGATTACCTCAATGATAGGTATTACAGTTAACAACACCTTGGTGTCAATAAAATGCAGCATGCATGTATGCATATATTTATGTATGTGCATAAATATATATACTATATACTTAGAACTAATCAGTTATAGTGATAATATTTTACAGCAATTATTTTGCATATTTCTTCTCCACCAATTTATTCAATAACCAATGTTTTCTTATTTATGGATAACTGTTGGACCTTACTGGACATCTTCCCAACACTGTCACATTTTTCTCCTTAATAAATTGAAAGTTTGTGTTTCTTATAGCAAATCTATATATAAGACCCTAGGGTGAAGAGGGAAGTGACAACATGGGGAAAATGGGAGTTTAGGTATATGTATTTCTCTAGCAATCACTGTTAAATTTCTATCACCTGGAAGAAAGATTTCAGGAACATTAAATTACATGTAGCTTTTATTGATCTTTCTTAGCCTTTATTGCTTTGAATAGGGAGCAGTTTGGGGCTAATCAGTACCTTCAGGGACTGATATAAGAAATCTATGCTTTAATAGGTCTATAGGCTTCAGTGTCTTTAGAAATAGCCTCAACAGATCATATACAGTTTTAAAACTGCATAAAATAATGATATGTTTCATTACCTCTTCTTTTCGATTTTCACCTCAATTCTGTCAATTTCCTGAATTAGCCAGATGCATGCCCTGGCAAATAGGAATTGAACAACAAGTTTAAGGAGCATATGCCTTAGAGCCTAAATTCCAGTGATAATGTGGATATCAAAATGTCCAGGTTTCAAAAAAAATTACAAAACATACAAAGAAGCAAGAAGTGATGGCCCAGGCAAAGATGATTAATGCATTACAAACCATCAATGAATGAGGAGTCACAAACCAGGACATTTGAGACAAAGACTTTTTAAAAATGGAACTAAATATGTTCCTATTTAGGAAATCAGGAAAATGGCAGATGATCACAAAGAGAATATCAATAAATAGATGGAAATTATGGAAAGGAAACAAACAGAGCTGAAGACCACACTAATATAAATTAAAACTTTCCTAGAGTTGTTCAAGAGTAGATTGTGAGTCAGGCTAGCTTAGGAAAAGGGAAGATGAGTCTGAGATCTGGCAGAAAAACATGGCCATGAAACATGGCTTTGGAACCCCTCCAGGAAACCCCCTGAGGGATAAAATGCCACCATGAGAACTCTATTTGGAATGAGATTGTATTTGGGGTCAAGGAAGAGCCCTGGATATCTTCAAGGGGCCTCATCATTGGGCCCCCTGGGGAACTGACAGGTAATCAGAACAGCCAACAGCTAGGGCCCTTCCCCAAAACATTAGCAAGAGGAGGAATAATTAATAGCTTAAAAGGTAACCACACAAGCCAAATCTCTCTCTGCCTAGAGGAGTCCACATCAAATCTCAGTGTGTATTTCCATCCTTCTCTCCCATTTCTCAGCAAGCTATGTTCTTATCCCCATTTCCCAATAAGTTCTTTTTACTGGCCTAGCTAAACTGGAATGTTTTTAAATTCTTCAATGCTACATAGCCAAGAACCTAGAGGAATCCAACACTTCCTTGGCTTCATTTGGCGAGCCAGCCAGGAGTTCTAGAGGCAGGTAGCCCTTCCTGACACTCGGCAAGGACTGGTGAGTCTAAACTTTTAATTATAGCCTGTCTGTGCCCTCTTTTGGTTCTGCTATTTTATAGAGGCTCCTAGATAGGCTCCTACAGGACATAAACTTGGTCTGTCCAGAATTCTGGCTCCCTCTTTGGAGGTGGTAGGGTCAAGTTCCCACACCATGTAGATCCAAGAGAGTTCTGGTGGTAGGTGAAACCATCCTTGAGACCTAACTGGGCATGTGGCCTAAGTTGAGCAGGAATCTGCTGAGGGTCTACCAGGCCCTCTCTGTATGTTCAGAATGGCTGTCACCCATTCTATCATATCTTAGATCACTACTTAACTCCTTTTAATTAGAAGTGCCTTTAATCTTCCAACTACTGCTGTCCTCATTTTGGGTCTGTGAGATGCTTTTGAATGCCTTAGAAACTGAAAATGCATTTGTCAGTGAGGCATGAGTCCCACCCTTGGTAGTGCCTGAGGCTTTGCTCCTTCTCAGCCCTGAGAAGGCAGTGAGATTGTCTCAGGTGGTCCCTGAGGTTGTTTACTGGCAAGTGACAGGACAATTAGTCTCTAGTTTTTTTAAATAGGCTTTTAATGTCAGGTTTAACTGCAGAACTCAGACACTGGGAGTCTCCATGATGTGAGCTCTCTCACAGCCATCTATAAAGTAGGTAAAAGAAAGGTCCCTAGCCAGTCCCTTTCCTAGGATCAGCCCAGCTTGGGTGTTCAGTCTGGGAGCTGGACCCAAATGCCCCCAAACATCTAAGGCTCTGGGGACGCACAGAGACATAAGGCTCCTGATTCCTGGAATGTGGAGACACAAGCAGGTCTCCCTGATTTCCAGGACACTGACTCAGCGAGCAATCCATTCAGTTAGGTATAGCAGTGGGACACCACCCAGACTGACAAATGCATTTTATCCTCCCCTAGGATAATGGGCAGCTCTTCCAGCATTCCAGCAGACGCCCTATTGGGGTGCCTTCTCAGAAATTAGAACAACCTGACTACTGATGGTCTAAATAGAAAGAGGCTAATCTTTTCCTGCCACACCAGGTGGCCACAGTATAGCTGAGAGTGGGCTCTGTATGGGACCCTGAATTCCAGTTAAACCTGTGTAAGAGAGAAGAAGAGGACAAGCAGATCTGAGGGCCAGAGACCATGTGGCTATGTCTCCTTAAAGGGCTAAGGACATGTACTATCAAACCAGTCAATTTTAAATAAGCTCAGAGAAGTTATTCAGAGGCAGAACCTAGAAACCTAGCCTTATTTTAAAAAAAAACTCATAGAGGCAATAAAAATACCCTCTTGGTAGATCCTAACTCTAGAGAATGACGTATCCTCCTAAGAAGTCCAGTCTGCCTCGGATATCTGTAGAAAGCTGCAGAAACTTTCCATGGGCCCCCAAACTTCCATTAACTCCCTTTTAGAAACAGTCTTCTCAGTTTTCAACAATTGAGACCATGCCAACAAGATGGAGAAGGTAAGAAGGGATGGGTGCAGGGCCTGGAGAGGCTCACCTTTTAACTGCCACCATTAAGGCACTGGTCACATCAGGGTTAGCCAAACCCAGGCTCCATGACAGCAGGAACCTGGCCCCAAGCTGCCTCACCATGCGGACTGCTGGGGCCTTGCCCCAGGGGAGGACCGAAGGTGCCTGAAGCCAAGCATGAACCATCAACCAGAGTAGCCTCAGGTGACCCTTGATGTGTCAGGTAAGACTGTTGATTTCTTAATTAACATGGGAGCTAATTACTTGGTCTTAGCCTGTACTCCAGGCCTCTCTAACCTTGGCTGTGCCTAATGAGAGGAATGAATGGGGAATTAAGATCTAGACCATTTTACTAAACTTTTCTCCTGTAGAATAAGGAACCTCCTTATGTGACATCAATTAAGATTAAAAAGGTTCCTGACTATTCCTAGCTCCCTGCTTATTCCCTTGTAACACTCCAAACATTCCAATCAAAACAAAAAAAGCCCCCACAGGGCTTTACCCCAATGGGATACAGACCCGCGAGCAGGCCCAATTTATGTCTTGTCAGGGGCAGGGCTTCTCACAAGTGGAATTAGTTCATCTGAGGAAAAAGCAGAAAAACTTAGCAAAATTGTTACTAATGAAGTTGTTTTAGTTGCTTAGTTAATAAACAGAAGTGTCCAAATTGTTTTTTAGTGGAAACTTCCTAGAAACTGTAACTAAGAGTTAAGATCATTTTATAGATGAGTTTATATTATAAAACATCAGAAGGATAATTTTGCTTTAAGTGGGTGGATTTAGCCTAGAACCTTCTATTGTGATGATAATTCTAAACCAAGTTCACCTTTGTTTTTGGTTATTCCAGTTCTAGCCACACCCTTGCTTTAGCTCACTAGCTTCACCTCGCCCTTAGACTTTGGCTATTGTGATGGTAATTCTAAACCAGGGGTTCCTAACCTTTTTTGTTCCATGGACCCCTTTCCCCATCAGGTGAAAAACACATACCCTTTCTCAGAATGTAGCAGCAAGTAGTTTTATGACACTCAACATCAGAGGTTAGAGAAAATAAAGATAATAAGTTGATTTTTTTTAATTCAAGCTCATGGACCCCTGAAATATTTCCATGGACCCCCTCAGGGGTCCTTGGATCCCTGGTTAAGAACCTCTGTTCTAAACTAAGTTTACCTTTGTTTATGGTTACTCCAGGTCTAACCACACCCATTGCCTTTGCTTATGGTTATTTCATGACAACTTCTGTCCTTTATGGCTCAAGGAAAGCAAACTTGAGACACTTCTGTCTCCTGTCCTCCCACTGGTGCAAATAACACTGCTTTCTCTCTCATGACTCCAAGTGTGGACTAAATTGCTGCCTGGTGGATGCTTGGGGTTGAACATCCACTCTTACAGTCCAGGGACCGCCAGAATCCTGTTATCTCCAAGTACTGGGGAGTGGGGAAGGCCTCCCTCCTTGACTGATGAGGTTCCTAAAAGAAGCAATTCATAGAGAAACCAGTTTCCCTGAGGTTTCAATGACCTCAGTGAATATATACTGGAATTAGTGTTTTGCATGCAAGGTCTGCCAAAGTCAAAATGGGAAATAAGCAAAGTTCTGAAGTAAAGGGAAATTGTATTTTAAAGCATTGGGGACAATTTGGTTATAAGCCAATAATTAAAAGGAACAAAATTCTTGTGCAAAACTGCATGGTCACAGTACAAATTAGAGTAATTAGAAATAGCCTTCAAAGAAATATTTTAAATGTTATTTTACAGTTAAACTTATTTTGTAAAAGAATGAAAGTTATAAGTAACTTTATTGAGTTGTGTTTCTGTGTCTAACTCTCTATTTGTGTCTGCCTATTTACTCAGTGTATATCTTCATACATCAGGGTGGTAATATCAAATTAACAAATGAGTATTCTTAGAAGAGCTCTGTTCAAATTACTGAAAATTAAATATGCAATTATATATGTGAATGAATATTCTTGGAGCCCAAATTAGGCTAAGTAGGATGGAAAGGGCATATTGAATTCTGAATATAGAAACTATTGGGAAACAAAGATTTTCCTGAGCTCTTTGACCTACTCAGCCCCCAGGGCCTTCTCTTTGCAAGAGCTCTGAGGGAGGGACTAGGTGTGGCAGATTAAAACCCTTCTAGGCTGGGGAATTAAGGATCAATTTGCCCTGTATTTCCCCAATTAAACCTTTTACCAGCCTTAAAATAAGGGTGGTTAATAATCCAATTGTCAAATTACAGGAAGCAAAAGAAAAGTCCTTGAAAGCTATGGAAAGGTCTTTTCTAAATTATGATGAAAACAAATTAAACAATTATAATATATTCTAGAACCTAGCAGTCAGTAATGCTTTTAAGATTATTCACAGTTTTAGAATTTTATGAAAGAAAAGAGGTTTTAGCCTCCGGTAAAGGAAGGAAAAAGAACATTCCCTGCATAAACTATAATGGTTTCAATTTTATTTAGCTTGGGTGCTATGTCCCTAGGTTTACAGAATACCAAGTAAAGAAATTAACATTACACGTATTAAATCTTTAAGATGATGAAATCTGTAAGTTCATGTTTAATGAAATTAAGTTAAAGAAGGAAATGTAGACCTGTCCTCTCTTATATAGATAAAGTAAATTTCATTGGTTACTAATTATAATTTAATAAGCTTATTTTAAGATAAAGTAACTAGTCTATGTGGTTATGGTTAATTATAAGGAATTTTTAAAACCATCTTCTAAACTGAAGCATTTAAATGGCTATCACAGGAAGCCATTATTAATTAGAAACCTAAATTGATATTAATAACAAAAAGCAACTTCATAACAGGGAAACCTGTCAGAGGTACCTCAATCTGCATATTAAAATGTGGTAAGGAAAGACAATCTTGATTCCATTGGGAATCTTCAGTTTTCATAAAATAATTGAGAAAGTAGTTTTTCCTGTACTGCTAAAGTAAAATACCTTTTAATTAGCATCATCATGGTAAAGATACAGAAGTAAAAAGCAAAGTACTAAAATCGTTAAGTTCATTTGATATGTTATACATTCCAGTGGAAGTGTTTAGAAAGTATAAAAATCAAAAGAAATAGATTTCAATATCATCAAACTCTCTTGTATATTCAAACCAGGCCATCAGTACACTGCATGCTGCCTCTCCATTTGAATTATTGGCTAGGTTGGTCACTGACCCCTAAAACAATAAAAAGTGTCTACTACATCTCTGAACATGCTTCTGAAGTGCATGGAGAGTATGTTAGTTTCATACACAGGGGTGGCAGCAGCTGGCGATGGCTCGATATGGCCAGATGTATGATGGACATTGCCTCTAGACTGGCTCTGTTTCATATGCTGAAGGGCGCCATTCACCAAGCTGGTGAAACACTGGAGCATTACCTTCCTAGTCTTTCTCTAGGATCAACTGTACTGCAGCATGCTTGCTGTGTGAAGAAGATACCAAGTGGAGCAACAATTACCAGAGTACTGTGAGTAGAACTTAAAGAACCACAACTGGCATTATGGCCTGTTCCCATAAAGAGATAACACGTATGTTATTGCAAAACTGGAGCTTAGATCTATTAACTGCAGCTCAAAGAGGAACTTGAGCATTAACTGGTTAAGTACTATACCTATACACCAGATGAATATGATGATATCTTTTCTATTCTAGATCACATGCAGAGGGATGTTGAATATATTAAAGTCCTGAATCAGTGCCTCATTAGCCATGTGGGGATTTCATCCATTTCCACCCATGGTGCCAGATTTGTCTTCCCCCAACCACGACAGAGTACCAAGAGGGTTTTATACCTTGTCAAGTAGGGCCTATACTCCCTAACCAGCAGGAGGTAGTTGCAGAAGAATGGCCATTGTCCCTTAGTGTCCCCTTAAGAATAAGGGTATAAACACTCCGAGGGGGGAGATGAAGCAGGTTAATATAGGAAAAGGGAAGACAAGTCCAAGACCTGGCATAAAAATATGCCATGAAACATGTGGTCTTGGAACCCCTCCAGGAAATCCCCTGAGGGATAGAATGCCACCAAGGAGGCTGCTGGAAGGACCCCATGAAAACTCTATTTGGAATGAGATCTCATTTGGGGGTCAAGGAAAAGCCCTGGATATCCTCAAGGGGCTTCATCATTGGGCCCCCTGGGGAACTGACGGGTAGAGTAATCAGAATAGCAAGCAGCTGGGCCCCCTCCCCCGAACATTAGCAAGGGGAGGAATAATTAATAGCTTAAAAAGTAACCACACAAGCCAAATCTCTCTCTCTGCCTAGAGGAGCCCACATCAAATCTAGGTGCGTATTTCTGTCCTTCTCTCCCATTTCTCAGCAAGCTCAGTTCCTTTCCCCCATTTCCCAATAAATTCTTTTTACTGGCCTAACTAAACTGGTGTGTTCCTAAATTCTTTTATGCAACATAGCCAAGAATCTAGAGGAATCCAACACTTCCCCAGCTTCAACTGGAGCTGACAGAAGAAAGAATTAGTGAACCTGAATGTAAGACAATTTAAATCATCTAGTCTGAGATGGAGAAAGAGGAAAGAATGGAAAAAAAAAAAAGTGAACAGAGTCTGAGGAACCTGTGGGACACCAGGTGCACCAATATACATTGTGGGAATCCCACCAGGAGGAGAAAAGATATAAAGTGGCAGAGAGAATATTTAAAGTAAAAATGGCTGAAAATTTCCCAAACTTAGCAAAAGAATATATATATACACACACACACACAAAAGATGTTCAGTGAAATATATAAACAAACAAACAAATAAATGACAAAGATGGCAAAATGTTAAAATGGTAGATATGGATATCTGGGTGGGTAGGTGTAACCGTTGGGGAATTTGATGTAATTATGAATTCCAAAAATATAATTGGATCATGCCTGTAATCTGATCTGTTAATCTGGGCATGATTGAATTATGATTAGGGCGTTGACTGGGCCATGTCAGTCAGTAGGGCATTGAGCCCCACCCCCTGGTGGGTGGGGAATTGAATATAAAAGGCAAGGCAAATAACAGAGTTGAAGCAGTCTTTTGAGAAGCAGTCTTTTGAGAAGCAGTCTTTTGAGAAGCAGTCTTTGAGAAGCAGCTTTGATGTTGGAAAGAAGGCCCCAGGAGAAGAGAAGCAAACCGTTCGCCTAATCACCTACAGCTGACCTTGTGGAGGAAACAGGAGCTAAGCCCAGAGAGAAACGCAGCCCCGGGAAGAGAGGAATCCAAGAAGCCTGAACCCTGGGCAAATGTCGGCAGCT